>CAJNIZ010021079.1:40986-56583 GCA_905231905.1 Symbiodinium pilosum
AGCGCCTATTTTTTTAACTGCTCAGGTGAAAAAAAAGATGGCAATGTTGAAAAAAAGGGGTGCCCATACAGCAACACGAAACCACTAAGATCCAAAAAAAGGATGTTGCCTGTACCGTGGCAAAAAGTCATTAGTGTGGTTACATACAAGGACTTTGCAACAGGAGGGACCAGAACGGACGGAATACAGAGGTTTGATGCAACACCAATACGATCAATATGCTGCGATTCGATTCATGATTTAGCAAGGGTAAGGCCCACCACGGAGGGGCTATGGAGGTTTGATGAAATCATAAGCTGCATGCTACCGGGACCGCGACCATGCAAGGGCAGGAACCCCTAGAGAGGGAAGTAGGGAAGTTCGACTCATGGCGTTTTTCGTACCGTGTCCACACAGGAGCAGTGAACACTGCCAGCCACGACCCGGCATACTGTTACCTGCACTTTTTGAAGCAAACAAGCCTGGTGAGGGCCTGGTGCGTCCCTGCAATTTAGCCTGTGAGGGCTCTTGAGAGAAATGCTCAAGAAGGTTCGGGTCCAATGCTGCAAGTGTTGAATATCAAGGCTCACTAAGGCTCAAAGCAGGAACACTGCAAATGGCAGGAGTCCGTGGTGTGCAGACGCAAACTACAGCAAACGAGACAACTCGGCAATGTTCAGGGCATGCAAACAGTATGGCTCCAAGTAGTACTGTCACGCTCTGGCCATGTACGCAATTTCGCGCGCTTGCGCATGTGCAACCCCCCGTGCTTGCAGCATAAAAGTTATGATGGCTGAAAGCCGATAGCGCCCGATAAGGACGCGGGAGGAGACTTATGGCTACGGCTGGCCTTGTTTCCTTTCTTCTTTCCATCTTCGTGTCTGTTTCCCACGGTATTTATAAGTTTGATGGGGAGATTTTGTTTTCTGATAATGACGTTTCCCTTACTTGTAATTCGTGCTTTTGTCGCATTCTTTGACAGACCGACTTCGGCGGAAGACGGCGCAGCGCCACAATACAAATACTAGTAACTGGTGGCTGCTGGAAGCATCATGTGGCAGCCATCGGCTCTTTGCCGTGGCCAAGAGCATCTCAATGGCATCGGCCACTGTGCTTGTTTTCCTTCCCGTTCTGCCGTAGCTGCGAGGTGACAAGCCGTGAGCTGCGCACACGAAAACCAAGATCAGAAGTGTGTACCGTGTACCCGTCATGCACTGTGCTTGTGAAGCAGAGTAATCGGATACCAGCGAACCTGACCAGGGCCCTGAACATGCCATGAGATCGCATCAGCATATAAGAAGCAATAATCGCACATCGCGCCTCAGCTCATCTGACTCTCATAAGTACAGCATGCACAGAAATCTTATCTGGTCCTGTATTGCGTTGCCTTCATTGCTGCAAAGTCGTGCCCGATTTGACGACACATCTGGTACCTGGCACAAGACTACGAGCTTTCCATGGTAGGCTGTCACACGAAGTCTGGCAGCACGTAGGTGGATTGCTCATCCCCTCTCCGGGATGACCTCGGACATAGCCGTGTGCAGGATACTTTGCGTACCTGCCGACCCAGAACTGCGACTACCCGTAGCTTTTGCATAGCTGTCAAGTCGTCACTGGCCTGTTTCCGTATGTGAAGCTCGAGAGAGGCCTGGTATGTGCCCAGTGCATGCTGCTAAACGCCTGGGCATTGGGAAGCCGAGAATACATCAGCACGCCAGCCTGTGGTTTGAACCTTCTCCTCCAATCAGACCACCGAAGCTGCCCGTCATGTTCAAGTTGCGGGCAAGCTACGTGAAAGGGGACTACTACTGTAGCCTTTCAGTCCATCCAGGCTTAGGACATGCGTTTCAACTTGCTCGTGTTGCTCCAGCTCTGGGTTCTCGAGCCTGCACTGGAAGTCGCAGCACATGAGCAGGAAACGTTTTTCGCGGATGTCTCAGCTGCACCGAACTGTACACTCCATCATGTTGGGTCATTTTTGCAACCTGCACCGCCAGCAAAACCATGCGTAAGTCGCTCTGGTTGGCTCTTTGAGCAAGTAGAGCAACATACAATCAAAACCCTCGTGCAGCTGGGTTCCTTCATGTCGGCTCTGCGTACAATGTGGCCTGCGCAATTCTCCTTGCAACGCTAGCTGCATATTGATTTCCCATTTGCATCATTTTCTGACAACCATTTGCCGGGTAACCTGATTACTCCTTTAACATCGGTAAGCCTGAAGAGCTGCCCACGCAAAAATCTGGTCTTCTCTCTTGACCCAGTCTTTAGCCCGAGCTTCCGAAAAGCAAATAGGGGGAACAGTGCAACAGGTAGAAGGGATTCATGAGCCCTTGCAAAAACAATGGCCAAGCCACGCAGCGCGCCTTGACATAATCTGCTGTGGAGCCCAGTGACAAGGCATGCTGAGCAAGCTTGGCAAAAAAAGTCTAATCACAAACTGGTGAGTGTTACCATGACAGAAGCTATGAATCACCATTTGCCTGCTTTATAATCATCGGTACCGCAGTGTTTCAGCGGAAGCCGCTTGGACAAGCAGCCACTTCTCAGGCTATGCCACGCAGCTCTTTAGCTGCATGCTGCAATGGGAGATTACATTTGAGAATGTACAAGTTTGAACTACGGAATGCCATACAATGCTAGAAGCAGAAGAACACTGAGGACAAAAAGCTGCTGGATTCGAGGCCAGGGTTTGTCAGCACTGTAGCAGTGGTTTTCTGTGGACTGGCGCTCGCGAACATCCTGCTGGAGTGCAAGCCTGCAGCTGGAGACACAGCGTTCGCAGTCCTGTGCTGAATCAAGAAGCGTATGAAAGTTCTAAGGTGCTGCTTGCTTTGATGCTGCCTCCTCGCTCCAAGCAGTGCCCAGAATGTCGAAATCCACGGTGCCGCCATAATCTCGAGGAAGCTGGTCTGCCTTGGTCCACGCAGCATGGCTAGCAGGCTTGGGTGGAAGACAGACCGCCTCTTTCAAACCCAAGCTGCATCGATGTGCTCCAAAAGCACTGGTTGAAAATTTCTTCCCAGCACTTGAATCTTTGATGCTGTAACCGGGTCCAGCCATGTCTTGATCAGCCTGTACAGCCTGTGAAGCAGCAAGATCGTCTCGGGTGGAATTGTTTTGAAACGTTTTCTTTTTTTTGTTCGTTTCGGGTGGGGGGGGGGGGTGCGGGGAGGTAACTGTTGTAGAGGCCCCAAAGTCAGGAACATGCAAGACTAGTCTGCAGTGTCATGGACTCAGCGCAAGCAGATTGCTCAGCAATGCCTCGCATACATCCCTCACTATATTACTTTTTTCGCTACGACTATAATGATCATGATTATTAATATACTTATCATTCTGATCACCATTCTCACCATGCTTATTATCATCGGGATCGCTGTGATTATTCTTACTACTGCTACTACTACGACTACTACCACCAACTGTGTTTTATGTTTGCGTAAATGGCCAATATTAAATCGAGTTTCAGGGGAGGCGGCATTAGTCAATTGCCTTCCAGGCAGGGAGCTGGTTAATTCTCCAAGGCCTTCTTTGCGAGCTTTATCTGGACACACTATCATCAAAGACTTCAGGGCTACAGTCAAAGATGCGGGCCAAAACGGCCCCCTAATGGTTTGTAAGATTTCAACCAGCACAGATGGTGGGGAGCTGCTACTGCTACTACTTCTGCTACTTCGTAGTCGTATTGGTACTGTTACAGTTGTTCCTACTCCGCTTACCATTACCAGGGCTTCTACTATGACTCCCATCATTGTTAATACTACTAGTATTTCAAATAGTAATACTACTCTTATCAATACTAAAAGCAATATCTCTGTTGCTACGTGATATTTACCTTGCATTGTCATTATCATCATTGTTACTATTTCTCTTTGATAACCAGTAGTATTATAAGTGGTATTATTGCTAAAGATAAGACTGTTGCAGGCCCATACTTCCGACATGCTGGCAAGACTGATACCAAGGAGCAGGCCTAACCTGGCTGCGCGCATTGCTCATTGAAAGCACATCTGATTGCGAATGTCCCACATATCTGCTCATGTGCTGCAGATGTAAACAAGAATTTTTAAACCGTGAACCCTTGTTCTCTTCATTTCTCTATGTACGATTTCCTTCTGACATACAAATTCTCAAGTCTTGGCTTTTTTTGTCTCTCCGTAAAACCCGTCGCACCAATAATTGTTAGTTCCAGCTTAAATTTGAAACACATTTCTTAAACACTTTGTAGAGAAAAGGAGAAGAAACACCAGACTCGAGAATTCTTTTTTAAACTTTGAAGTACATGTATACAGCCTGGGAATTATACATCGAAAATAATGCGAGCAGGAGCGCGGGATCTAAGAATTTCTGCCTAGAATTTGCAGCACAATCAGGGGTTCATATAGTAAATGGCAAGAACCTCGGATTGACAATTGCGTTTTTAAGATTAAGCACAATGTAAAAGTGTGTATTCAAGGTCAAAGTGGAAGGGTTCTTGTCAATAGAAGACAAGAAGCTCAAGAATTGCGACGTCCTTTCAATATGGAACCTTTAGGCGAATAAAAGGAGCCCATAATCAGAGAACCCAGCTGCAAATTTGTAGCGAATTTTGTAAGGGTTCTAAAAGCGGGAAATGCAAGGCCAAAGATACACATGTAGTATCCCTCGGAAACCGTTGAAATGTTACAAGTAGGAACTAAGTAGTGTTCACACCCCAATAAAAAAATGCGAGAAATATTGAGATAATTTAGACGCTTGCAGACAGAAAAACTAGCTTTCAGATTCTTTGGATACTACGGAATATGGAGAAGAAGCATACCACATAATAGATACCGTTCACATCCGTTCACCCGCGCTGCAGCAAATAAGATTCCCTAGGATTTTTTTCATGAAATTAAGCGTGCAACAATTGAATAAACCCCGACATCCCGAAATAACCAACGGCTCCCAAATTAGGTCACGAGTAGAGCCAAACCTCTGCTCCTCTGAACGAAATCGATTTCTTTCTTCTCCGCAATACAGTGAGCGATACAGTTGACTTGAGAAAAGTGGAAGCTCGAGTTCCTTGCAGGTGTTTCTTTGAACTTTGAAGCCATAGAAATTCAATGGGACCAATTGGAGCTTGAGCTCTCCTCATCTGGAGATCGGCACAAGGTTCAAGGCCCTCTGTAGCATCAAACCTATGTTCTTCAAAAAAGAGATCTCGCATCTCTTCCACAAAGATACAAAGGCTGCCCTATTGATGTTGTACGCAAGCCTCCGAACATCGATAAGTTGGACAATGCTCTAGAACACAGGTTCCGTTCTGGAACGAAAGGCGCGTCTGAGAATGATATGAGAGCTGATGGTGTGCAAGAGACGATGCTTTACTTGCCGTTGCCGTTTCCCCTGTCAAGAAGATGTTTAGGGGTAAAAGGTGTGTCGAGGTTAATACTTCCATAGTACCTTGAAGCCCTTAGGTCTGACTTGTACAGTAGTTATCCTTTTTGAGAAATGAAGCAGTAATGAAGCAGTACTTAATCATGACGGTTGTATTGTTCTCGGCTTGTGGTAAAAAGAGTGCTGCATGGGCCTACCTGCTCACGAGCAGGTTATGAATAGCCACTGCGTTTCGCTGTGCTACTTTGCGGCGCCATGGCAGGCCAAGAACCTGGAGCCTCCTCTAGTGAGCATCCTGTACTGGATGCACAGCATTCTACAGTGGTGATGCTGAGTGTGGTTCAGCGGCAAGACAGCTGGAGGCTGGTCATCCGAATCCTTTTTGGTTTGAGTTCGCGCAATGTGAGTACCGCCTTAGGGCGGCTCGGCCCGAGCTATTGGATGGCCAAGCAATCAGTGAAGACAGGGATGGTTTTCATGCAGAACGACCAGAAGCCTTGGAACGGATTGGAGCGGGTGCAGATGCCTGGAGGGTTCCAGTGAACAATGAAGAGTCGTTCGTGGATGAGCACCCGCCCTATGAGTTGGAGCAACGTAATCCTGGATGGACTCCGGTGAGGCACACCGCTGGCGGCGAGATGCTTCGGAGAACAACGAACGCTGCACCACAAAGTGCTGGAGTGGTTCCGGTCACAGTGACTGGTGCTTCAGACACACATAGTGCGTTGAACGCTGGTGTGAATCAAGTAACTGCAGTGGAGCGCTTCGAGGGTCACCAGACGGATACAGCATTTCGTCAGCCTGATTGAACCAGGTTACAAGCCAAGTTCACGGCCTACAGTTGGACACGGCCCCAGTCGCGGTCGATCTGACGCGATTGGCTGCTCGAGACAGTGCTTCAGCAGATGGACTGGAACAAGATTTGAGTCAGGCACTTCCAGAGAGTGGGACTGCGGGAGTTCTTCAACATAGTCTGGAAAGGACTGGTACAGTTTTGGTGCAGCCAAGTGGTTTGGAGAGAACTGGTACAATTTTGGTTCAGTCGAAGGGTCTGGAAAGAGCTGGCACAGCTTTGGATCCTGTAGACACTGTAGACAATCTGAAACCAGGATGACGATACTTCAGCTGGCGCAATCTCGAGATTTATCGGATCATGCAAGTGCAGTTTTTCAGTTACTGTTGCGGCAGAACGAGGCGTTGCAAGAACGAGTCGCGAGCCTGGAAAAGTCACGTCCTGCGTCAGTAATCTCGGCGCATACTGTATTAGAAGGAGCTGAAGATAATGGAAACCCAGTTGCAGTGAATCAGCTCAGCAGTCTCAAGTTTTAGGGCCCTTGGCCCAAACCGGAGGTCATGTAGTAGGCAAGAGTGAGGGCCAAAGGCCTCAGCTCGCGTTACCTTCTACAGTAGGCGTGCCTAAAAAGAGTTCGCGGGGCGAGGTTCCTGCTGGTAGCTCTGAAGTAGAGGCTTCAATGGTTGTGGGTTGTAGCGCTAGACCTGCCCCGAGGGCCGCGAAGATTATAGGCGTAGCAGGGAAGGCGTTCCTAAACATGGTCAAGTTTTGCACGGTCTTGTCTTGGGGATTTTAGGGAGAGCGCAGCCGTGGGGATAGGTTCCCCAATAGGTCAAGGGGTTGTGTTAGGACAACAGGCAGGGTACATGGTGGGAAGCGCGGTCTACCTCTGCTCAGAATCCTGTACCTTTAGGTAGCGCCTTGGACTCATCGGCTAGTTATCCGGTGGAGTTAAGCTTAGGCTACCCTATTGCACCCTCGCCTTGTAGTGGGTCAAATGTGTTATATCGCAAGGTACCTGCGGTTGCAGGGCTACACCAGGGATTCCACCAGTTAGGTTGCGGCGGGATTGACCCCAACCTTCGGATGTTAGGGGGTTGGGGAGACTTCGTACCCCCCCCTCTCCGCCGTTGCCAGCTCATTTGTCCAGATCAGGATTGAGCCAAGCATCTCAGAGTCGTGTAGTTGCAGTTGAGGTTAATGGGCAAGTTAGGAGGGGAGTAGTTGATGGTCAGGGTAGGATACGGGTTCTGTCAGTTGAGCGAAACGACGCGCACAGTGTAAGTCAGAGCACTGCCGCAGGCGTTAAGTATGGTCGTGGCGATACTAGCCCGTCTAATGTGAAAACCGCCACCATGGGGTTGATGCCCAGATAGGGCGTGATTGGGAGTTTGTCCATGGCAGAGCCGTTGATATAGGTTCTCCAACGCAACAACCCCGGAATAGTGATTCTCGTCATTGGGCCAGCGCTTCCCCACAAACTCCGATAAATACCCGTGTACCCCGCGGACCTCCTCCACCAACACCTCCGAAACCACCTCCACCACCTGCAGCACCCAGCGATGATGCATCAATGGGGATTGAGTTTCCCAAGCGAGGGTTGGGGATTCCTTCGGATGGGGTTAAATCAGAGCTCATAAATTATATAAGCAGTGGTTGCCCGCTAGGCCCCCAAGGTAAGCTTGCCATTAAAGCAGCAGGGGAGAGCGACAAGCCGCGGTATGATGATACCGAGTACGCTCGTGTTGAACAGACTGCCATTCGTCTCGCCGTACCTAAGTGGTTACAGACGGAGTTATTTCAAATCAGCAGTTGTAGATTCAACGGCAATCATCTTTAGAGTGTTGACCGCGTTTCAACCTGGCGGGTTGTCTGAAAAGTCAATGCTTCTGAGTGCCCTAACCAATCCTGCCCCTGGAAAGAACTTAAGCGATACCCTCACAGCGCTATGTACGTGGAGTCGTCTTATGAATCTAGCAGCTGAACTGGAGGTTAGCCTTCCGAACGCATCTCTTTTGGTAGCAGCCATAGATAAGTTGTGTGGTTCAACATTAGCTGCCCAGACTATGTCGTTTAGAGTGTCCTCATTTCGTCACGAGTCGCAGGTTTGCAGAGCTTGAAGGAGCAGTGGGGAATGAGACCCAACAAGATAAGAAGCAAAGGGTTGCAGGACTCACAGTTGAAAAATGGTGAGGACTCAAAAGGAGGAAAGGGAAGCAAGGGAAAGCAGAAAAGTTCAAAAAGGGAAGAAAACCCGAAGGCCAAGGCTGGAGATACTTCTGGCAGCGATGGCAAACCTAAGGCTGACTGGGAGCCTAAGTCAGGAAATAGACCGCAGCGCTTCAACTGGGTTGAAGATGCAGAGTGCCCATATGGGGACACGTGTCAGTATACACATGCTCCAGAGGCTCAGGGGCGAGGTTACAACTGTGGGGCGCCAGATCACCTTAAGCCTGCATGCACCTGTCCGGGTGGACGCGCGATGGATCAGCGGATCCTACAGCAAAAGACAAGGGCAAATCAAAGACGAAGGCGCTCGCCAAAGTTCAAGCCACCAGTTCGTCGGCTCCAGCTGATCAGCCAACCAACTCGTCGTCTGGCTCTGGCGGAACTGGCGGCGCAGATACATTTGACGCGGACTCCATCAAGGCGGTGAAGGAAGTTCATGCCCTCTTGAAGCCCATGCGTACGGCAAGGCTGCTGGTAGATTATAGCCTTGAGGTAGAGAGTGTTAGGCGAGCCTTCGAAAGCATTCGCAAGGTAGCAGTAGGGAAAAAAGACTCCTTGATGGTGGAGCTACAGCTTGTGTGAGAACTGCTAAGCTCATGAGCGAGCTTGTAATTACCCAACAGCAAAAGTTTCCCTGGCGCTTGGGGAAAGTCATCTAATAATCTCCTCGGAAGGGACGTCGCTGTCAGCGGAGGATGTACTTCCAATAGTTTCCTACACTGCTCTCCGAAAGTTGGGTTATCGCGTCCTACGTGACGAAGATGCTTGCGAGGTTATCCACAAGGAAGATGGTCCGCTGGAGATCGATACCTCAACAGCTTGCCCGGAGGTTTCTCGGGAAGCGGCAGAGGGTCTCATTGAGAGGTATGCGGCCTTAGTTCGCCACAGGCGGGCGGCTCAGGCCCGAGTGGCAGCGGTTTCCCGTGATCTAGAGGAGTCGTCAAATGCAAAGTTGGTTCAGATCATGCAGCAGGGCAAGTGCGAAACTGAGGCGGCCCCGAGTACCTAATCGACTCGGTAGTAAGTAGCCTCCCTTCGGATGGCTCGTCTCTTGTTGAGATAGGCATAATAGGAGGGCCAAATGTGGCGCGTTTGTGCACGTGTTTGCGGGGCTCTGGAACACATTCCAGTCGATATCAAGGAAGAATTCTGCTCGTCAGAGACGCATGGGTTCCTTCTAAAGTTGGCTCTAAGCGCAGCTCTGCGTGTCCTCATTGGAAGGCCGCCGCGTAGAACCTACAGAGCGTGTAGGCATATTCCAGCCGGTCCGCATGCTCCTCGCCCAGTAAGATCTCGTGAGGAGTTGGGTCGTTACGGATTAGAAGGATTATCCCCAATTGAATCAGGGTTAGTTAAGACGGATGATGTTTTATTCACGCGGTTCCTATTTCTGGGCCAACACCTGCCCATGTATGTACATAGGCCACCAGATGGGTATCCATCCTTCTGGAGTTGTTGAACTTGGTCCAGCAGCGTCTGCGCTGCATCTCTTGGGTTTCTCAGTCAGTCGTCGCATCGTCTCAACGCTTCCCCCTGTCACCATCGTCTCTTTTGGATTTGAGTGGCTCCTCTCGGTTGCGGAGGAACCATACCATAACCTGCAGCTCACAACAGAAGGCTACCTGGTCAGCGCTTTGACGGTTATTCCGGGATGCTGCACACGTCGCACATCCGAAGCTGCTACGCTCCATTGGTTTTTGGTCGCCCAGTGGCTGCCAATCTATGGTTGCACTTACCATCGCGGTTGCTCTCTTCTGCAGCTACCTATGGCCCATTGAGCTTTTCGGCCATTGTAGAGCTCAGCCTTGATCAGTTACACACATCCCTGCCCAACTACAGAAAGGGACGCCGCGCAGCAGCTTGGCTGTAGCCCTTTCGTCTTGCTCCGCTGCCGACCCTTCGCCTTCGCCATAGGGTTGGTGGTGTTGCCATCCTCTTCATGCACCATTTGCACGCACGGTTTTGGTTTGCGGAGGCCTGCACGCACTTGCCTCCATCTGCTGAATGTTTGGGCCGACGCGTCCCGTCGTCTCTCATTGTTCTTCGAGCGCTTTCCCATTTTATGGCTTTTTTTTGATGGGATGTTGCTGAGTTCGCTGGTCTGCCTTCTGCTTAGTTTGGGCGGTTACTGCTGGCTTCCCTGTCTGCTCTTTCTCTTGTGTGTAATCAGGCTGTTCTTCTTTCTCCTGGCCGGTGCTCCTCGTTCTTCTGCCTTGCTCCCGCCTTCTTCTTTGTCTTGTTGATTCTGCTGCTGCTGCTGCTCCATCGGCTGATCCGCCTCATCCTCTTCCTCTCCCTGCGTCTCGTCATTTGTGTGGCTTCGCATAGCTATGCGTAGTTCCAACAGGGGCGTCGGTGGTTCGGGCTCCTCGACGCTGTTGTATGCCCTGGCTATCTTGTTGGCTAAGTCCTCGTAGGTCCAACGGTGACATGGCATCCAGAACGATGTCCAGCAGCCGCATCTAGTTCTTTTTGCTGAAGGCCTGACAGCCTAACAGTTGTCTGCGAGCGGTGAGCGTGTCTGCGTTCTCCGTCGGTCCTCGCCCCGACGTTTTCCAGTCCTGCAGCATGAGGGTCCCTCTAAGGATTGGTTTTGCCACTTTCCTCCTTGCCTCCGGATCGTCTGCCTAAGGGCCCCACGATGGTTCCATAGAACTGCGCCGGCTCTCCGAAGGCTTGCGTCGGTCTTCTTCCGACGGCATTGCTTGGCTTGCTGTCTCCGCGCATCATCGCTGTTTCATCTGATTCCTCCACTGGTACCTCCTCTTCACCTTCTTCTTCCTCTTCTCAGTGGCCCTCATCCGTCACTGCCTCCTCATTTTCTTGGTCTCGTCTCCTGGTCCGACATATCCAGGTACTAGATTCTGTCTTGGATCTCGGCAGACAGGGCAACTTGTAGCCCTAGGCCCTAGGAGGCTTACCGCCACACCTCGCTGTGTGAACATCTCAGCCTTCCTGAAAAGTCCAAAAAAGCTACAACGGGGGTTGCCGAGTTGCTGTTGTGGACCATGTCTCTCATAGCCCTGGACTGTTCTGCGTCGATGCCCAACCATAGAACTTGCAAGCTTGGATATCTTGTGGCGGCGGCGAGCGCAGCCCCAGCGGGTCAACTGATACCGGCAACCTTTCATTGTCTGCCTCTTCCACAGATCTCGGTTTCGCTGTGCTACCGGGGGCGGCTCTGCGCGGCTCCTCACAGTTGATTCCACCGCTGTCTCTCTCGATGTTCTTTGCCTTCTTCTCCAAGGAGGCGTTGCGCGCATGAATGCTGACTCATCCTTTCGGTATAGCTCCACTTCTTGCCCTCTATGGCCAGCCCTCGCGAGTTCAGTGGCAGGGGGCGCGACATTCCGGATTGGCTGCTCTGCTACGGTCGCGGCGAGCATCACTGCAGCCCATGCTGCCCAAATCATGCCACCTCGGAACGCCGGGCCCATCACAACCGTTGGCTGACGACAGTCCCTGATGAGTTGCTAGAGCTGCCAGAGAAACGGGTGAATGCACAAGTGGGCACCTGTCGATGAATGTCTGCCTATCATGTGCTTTGCAGTTGAGGGATGTCGACGGCTCGTTACTGTCCTTCATGCCTCTTCACCTTACACGCGTGTTCGATCCTGCTGTCAATCAAGGAGCACTGCTCGAACTTGCTTCCTCACTGCACAAGAACAGCAGTCTCCTCTCCGACCTCAACTCAAGTCGCAAAGCTTGCGGACACGCGGGCTGCCTATCGCTGCAACGCTAGTCTCATGGTATTCCTAGTGCTGTGTAGCGGTGGTCCCTGGTACGCTATTGTGGTATAGTACGGTGGTGTCGCAGCGAGACGGGTCAAACCGGTTGGCTGAGGTGACCTACCTAGCAATCACACTGCTTGATAGTGCTTGTCTGCATGTTCACTCGCTCTGTCTGTCCTCACGCGCCATTCTGTCTCTGAGCGGTTGTGGTGGGGTGGTTGGTTGTGACTAGTTAGCGGCCAGATTTTCCGAGGGGCCCTGTTTTCCAGAGGCCCAGGGCAAATCATATCGTCGGAGGAAGCCTGCCTCCTTGGCTACTCAGTTGGTGCGGTTCTTGGCTTCCTGTTTCCAATTGGGGCTATCCTCTCGAGCAGCCGCTCTGTTTTTAACATGGCATTGAAGCGCTGTGGGTGGCGAAGTCCATGTTTCTGTCGCTGTTCCTGTTTCCACTAGTTCTGTGGGCGCCAGCAGCAGCAAGGTGATGTGATCTTCGCGGCGGGCTATGTGGCCATGGAGTCGCTCCACCTGAGGCCCGGTCGTTGGGCTAGTGGTCCTGGCCTACCTGAGAAACATTTGGTTCCAATCCACCCATGTCTCTCCCGGTTTCCGACGGATGCCTATGGCCTGTCTGAGCTGCAGCAGCTGTAAGCTGTTGGCTCCCTTCAAAAATGCTTCATATGGATGGCACGGCCTGCTGCCCACAATGCTGCTGGCGCGACGAACCTCGCATATAGGTATCGAGCGGGCACCTCCTCATCTTGGAAAGCCATCGAGGCCCCCAGCACTGTTATCGTGCGTACGGAACTTCTTCGTGTAGGCGAGCAGCCGAAGCGTCAACACCACACTTCCTTGCGTCGAAAGACGTGCCCACACACACACAGCAAAATCACAGGGAGAGCCGGAGCTTTCCCAGGTGCATTTCAACAGATAGTCCCGGCAATCAAAACCCCAAAATCAACAACCGTACCCAACGAAGACCCCCTAAAGCGCAGCGAGGGAAAGCAGGGTCCCTCACACGATTGTGCATCAGCGGATTGGCAGCCGGAGCAGCGGCCATTCCAAGACACAGTGCTCAAAGAGCCCAAATCCGCCGAATACTCCGGAGACACAAGCGGTAAAGCAAACATTAATCAGTTAACGTATCCGAAAAAACCCCAAACCCTGAACCTGAGAGCACGCGCGCACAAGGATGAGAAAGCCGCAAGTCACAGCAATGTCACTTCCATTGTACAAGTTGCCGCAAGAGCGGCTTCGCATCCTCAAGGCCACGCGGCCACTCCGGTTTCCAGCTGTGTGGACCTATCTTCGTGACTGTGGACGCCAAAGCCCGATGGCCCTGGATAAGGAAACCTTGGGCGGCGACTCATGGCGGACACGGGAATTCTGTTACCTGGAAAGCCGTGAAGGGTACCGAGGTTTATCGTAGCGCGCCCTTCTTTGAGAAGTCTGACGTTCAGCAGCCTTCCTATAGTTGGCCGCAGGCTGTGAGGAACTCATCGGCCTTCACACCCTGCGGTGTGTCCCTGCCAAAGTCTGCATCCAGTGGACTCCAGCTGAGCACCTTTTCGGCAGGGCCCTTGCTACGCACACCTTTCTGCTGGGGCATCCTGGCACCCATCGACATTTCAAAGCTGGCAACAAGTTCAACCCATGAGACAACCTGGTGATGATCGGCCTCGACATCCCAGTGGAGAAGGGATGCCCAGAGGCCCAGAGGAGGATTAATTTGGCGAAGATACCTTCGCCGACACCAGCATGACAACACCACCTAGGTATCGTGTCAGGCAAGGGCGGGAAGGGGGCGGACACCGTCCATGCCTGAGATCCGGACTGGTGCAACACAGTCCTTGCGCGCTGGCAGAATAACACCTGCGCTCTTGCGAGGAGCAATTTCTTGAAGCTTTTGAATGGATGAACACTGGATGTCAAGAAAGAGCCGGCGTGCTAGCTTAGCTTGACCAACCCGAACCCGATGCTGGCGACGAAGCTGGGCCATAGCGACACTAAGACATGCTGCGTCCTTGGCTGCGGAATCAGCAAGGCCGCCACATTCGATACAAAAAGGGGTCATCATCATCCCGAGCGGCAGACAGAGGCCGGTGGGCCTTTGCCTTCAAACTTGAAGAGACCTACCCTCAGCAGCGGCCTGTGATTTGAGGTGGTCCATGCGTTGCCATATGTCCCCATTTGGAATAAGAGAGTACGGAATTTCTCCGGACCAATCCCAGCCATCCACAAAGTACTGACAGTCAGAGTAGAGGATAACATTTCTGGCGGCCTGTAAAACTGTGAGACCCGCGAAGCACTCAGCCCTGGGCACAGTTTGGGAACCCGGAACGTCACCCTTAGCCTTAACTGTGCGACACAAAACGCCCTGGTGACCGGAAAAAGGACCCAGCCTGTTATTGTCCGATTCCCCCTCAATCTCCCTGTCACCTACTTTCAGCATTTGTTTACCCTCCTCGCTGTGTATGTAGCTGGTTTTTCCTGCATGTGTGTCCAAGTTCCTGCGCTTGAGGTTGGCTGCCAGGTTGTTTGAGAGCCTTTGCAGGAACGGGCGATGGTGTGCCCAGCTTTGTTCTGGACTCTGTCTCTCTCGTGCGTTGCGCTTTGGCTTGTTGGCTCAGGGGGGGCTTCCAGGTCAAGGTTTCCTGTAGCACATCGGCGATAATTCGCGCGATAGCCACTGGGCTGTCTGACAAGCCCTGTCTGACTCCGTTCGTCTAGGTACTGGATGGGTCCGATTCTGCGCTTGTATCTGGAGGCCTTGATTCTGGAGTATAGGTCCACCCACAGGTGCGCTTCCCACATGAATTTCACGCCGTGTAGTTTGTCCGCTATGGCTTGCGCAAGACTGGCTTGGGCGACCAAGTCGAAAGCTTTCTTCACATTGATTCTCAAGAAGTGAAGCGGCAGGCACCATTCTTTGCTTGTTCTTCTTGTTTCCTCAGAAGTAGCATTCCCTGGCCTGCCTGCCTGGCCTTTCGAACTGCCCGGTGGCATCCTCCAGTCTCTTGCGTCCTACCCTCCCAAGTATAAGCTGAATCTGCATCAGGGCGCTAGAAAGTGTTATAGTTCTGGTCTGTCCCCACTCCGTGAGATGCCTTTCCTTTGGCAAGAGGATGGTTACTGAGTCTTTGGCTTGCGGGTGCAGCCGTACAGGGCGTCGTTGCAGCCGATTTTCCCAATGCCTATGCGTTCTCATCACCTGGAGGGCTTCGTAGCTGACGCCGTCAGGCCCTGTGCTCTTTCCTCCTGCGCATGCTCCAGCACATCTCCGGAGTTCTTCGCCGGAGAACGGTTTCCACGCAACATGCTTGCAGGCTCTTTCGAGCTCCCTCCAGATCTTCTCCATATCCTGTGCTACAGTTGATGCTTGTTGTTTCGCAAAAAGTTGCTGGAAGTGCTTCTGTAGGCGCTCTCCCCACCCGTCCTGACATGTAAGCACAGCTTCCCACTCGCGCGTTTCCTTTGCTGCCTTTGCCGGTCCCCCAGGCCAGTACTAGG
>CAJNIZ010021079.1:56749-72097 GCA_905231905.1 Symbiodinium pilosum
AGAAGTGTACCAAGTTTTTTGTGCGCTGGTAGACAGGATAGTCCGCCTGGCTCTCTGAGTGCTTCCCAGTCCCCCGCCCGCACTGCCCTCAGGAGCTCTCTGCGCCATTCCTCTCTCTCCGCTTCGTTTTCCACATTTTCTTCCAAAGTTCTCTGGCATCTCTTCCGGGGCCCCCTTCCATCGCCTGTCTGCGAAAGCTTTTGACTGCTTTGCTTTCTTTGTGTGCTTTGCTGTTGCGTCTTGGCTGAATGATCTCCGCCGCCATTTGCTTGATGCTCTGGAAGGGGTCATCCGCTTTGCTGCCGGATTCGTTGGGCGCCTGTGTCATCTTCCGGGGGTCTCTCAGCTGCCTCGGTCCATGAACTGATAAACTGACGCCTAGCCTGCGTTTGCGGCTGTGTTTCCATGTCGCTCTTCCAAACCCGGAATGCTATGACACCATCATGGTCGCTGCTGACTACGTGTCTCAGTGGCCACACTCCCCCTCCGCCGGCCGTGGGATCGCTCCGATGAAGATATAATCCAATCTTCTCGGGCTGGCGCTGGGTTTGTAGGGGTGGTAGGACGGTATGTTGACCTGTTGTGGGGGGGCTTCCATTCCATCCCTTGTTCCACCATCCACTGCAGCAGCACAGCCCCGTGAGTCTGTGCTCTTCCTTTCTTCTCACAAAGATCTCACTGAAGTCCCCCAGAACCACAAGCCTTGCCTCTCTCAAAGCATACATTGACGTCCATTCCTCCACTTCTGCTCCTGTTTTGTTGAGCGTGAAGCACGCGGGCAGGTGCATCTTGATGTATCCTACATCTCCGCTTGCAGTAGGTACCGTGACTGCCATTGCATTGTTGGCCACCTGCCTGCGCTTGATAATGCCTAGTTGCCTAATTTGCTTCTGACTGCAATTGCTCTGCCTCTCCATTCCCCTGACTTCTTTGCGATCGTCGGCTGTCCCTGCCTTCAAGTACTCTGAGTGAACTTCCTGAAAAGCCACCAAATGTACCTGGTGAAGGGGTCGGGTAGGGTAGCTACGATCTCCGGCAATCTCTCTGCTTTCACGCCTCCAGCTTCCATGTCACGCAAGCAGTCTTCCTCTGTCCTGGCGCGCTGGCCCGCAACGTCTCTCTCCTCTCCACCTTGGCATTCATTGCTCCGATTTTCCTGCGCGTGCTTCTCGATATCGTACCCCTGCCTTCCTCGGCGAGGCCTTCCTTCGGCATCGGTCATGCTAGTGGTGGGCCCGTCGACGGGCCTGCGCCGTTCCCCGTTTATTTGCCCGGCTCTGCGGTCTGTCTGCCGTCAGGCCCGGACCGCCAACGATCGCCAACGCCTTGGGCGCTGTGGAATCTCCAAAGCAACTTGCTGAGGCTGTACATTTGTGCGGTCACACTGTCCTCGAGTCGGGGTTCAGCTTGGCTTCTGCCGTGGTCCTCAAGTGGCATCGTTACCAGGTTGGCCTTTAGCGACCGAGCCGAGCTCCGACACGGTGCTGGTTTCGGTGTTGGCTCCCCCCGTTCCCAGCGGCGTCAGCACAACGAATCGGACGGGGTCTCCTTCCCCCGCTAGCATCCATGCTCGTCAGTCATTCTCCTCCTCTCCCTCCGGTCAGTTGATGGCCTCTACCAACTGGCGCCAGCTGTCCGCGAAGATTTGGGTGGTTTCCCTGGTGTGTTGGCACACCGCCTCCGCATCAATCCATCCGTAGTCGGCCACCAGGACTTCTTCAGTCGAGGGTTGACCACCGCTTCCCGCCACTTTCTTCCCATTCAGGTTGATGGCCCCGTTCTTATAGTCAGCTTTGAGTGTTCCCAGATCAAGCTGGCATCCCTGCTTCTCCGCGCGTTTGAGAAGGCAGCGTTTGGACTTCGCCGTCATTCTCGCACGCCTGCGCGTCTCCGGCGGTTCTGAAAGTGCCAGCCAAATGACGAGATCCTTTCCATATGTGTCTCTGTCCCCGGATTTGGTCTGGCAATTTCTCGTGGCCTCTACAGAATCGCCCTGATATGACTATGGGCCCCCGGTCTCCATGTTCTCCGCTCTGCCCCGCCGGGCGCCAAGCCGAGGACTCTGGCCTTTCCGTGCTCTCAAGCTGTTCAAGCCGCCGTACTATGTCAGAAACTTCTTGTGTTTGCTGCTGTTGGTTCGCTGCCTGAGTCTCAACCTTGCTCTCAAGGGTGTCGAGCTGCTTCCCCACGTCACGCCGCCTTTGGTCTAGCATCGAGATCAGCTCTACCGCCTTGCCAATTTTTTCTGTTGATGGAGACCTCTTGCGGCAATTCCAGCATTCCTCCCGTGAGCCGCGCCGTTGTCTTGGTGCGGTCCTGAAAACTGATCCCCACCGGCTGGGATTCCCTTGCACCCTCAGTCTCTTGGTAGGTGACGGTTGGTTCACATCCACGCCCTCGGCACGTTCTTGAGGTCAGGAGGGGCTGAATGCAAGGGCGCCGGGGGCACTGGCTATTTCTGGCGCTGTCTAGACTCGACCAGTCACAATTCACTACCGACCCTGGGCTCACGGCTCACCAGCCGGGCAAAAGCCTCCGCGCCCAAGCCCCCCCCAACCAAGGGACGCTCACCCGTCACAAAAAGCAGAGATGCCCTCTGCCTCGGACGGGCCGCACTGGTGCCACCGGCCACAAGGAGCACAGCAGAGGCAGGGGACTTGAGCCAAAACGGCTTCTAGCTTCTTCTTCTTACACCTCCCTCTCTGTCTCTTGCTGTTTGTGTTTCTTTCTTGTTTTCTTTCCTTCTTTGTATGATTCTTTCCGTCCCTCGTTCTTGCTTTCTTGGCTTCTTTTGTGTCTTTTCCCTGCTCCACACCAACTCTCCCCTCCTTCCTTCATGGCCTTCATCAGCGGAAAAAAGGCTACTCGCACCAGGCAAAAAAAGAGCACCCCCACAAAAAAAATATATATGTTTCCTGATTGTCAACGCATGAAGGATCATGAAGCACCTGACCTTATTTCAGCTGCGCAGCGCAACAAAGACGGGCGGAGCATTGACAACAAACAGGACCGCCAGAGATTCGGGATAGTAGCCTCAAGCCATCTAGACAAGCTGCTCTCTTGGATTTGGCTGTCGTGCTGCCTACTTCGGGTCGTGCTGAGGCCCAAAAATGAGGGCATGCCCTGGGCAGGTTTAGCCACATTTACTTTGTGGGCAGAAACTTAAAAGCTGTACAATGATGCCAACTGGCACTAGAAGTAGGAATTAGAAGAATGGTACCTACAATGTGGAAGGGGTCCGTGTTCTACTCAACTTGCCAGTGCTATCGATTACAGCATAACTCTACCCAGTTCAGGGACGTCCAGAGTGGAAGCAATCAACCTGAGCACCACGATCTTCAGGAAGGCCTATAAATGATCCACAAAGATATGCACATGCGTCTGCAAATGTGAAGCTGCAGCAGATCTTCAGAAAATGGTGTCAACGCCAACATATAAGATACATTAAGATACCAAATACGCTGACCCCAAGCTATACTGGTGGAATTGCAGAGTTTCAGTCCTCCATGTTTGGCAGAGTGCCACACCACCTGCCTCCAAAAAGACCTGAAATATTTAGTTTTCGAGCCCATTGAGCTCAAAGGTCCAGTGTCTGGCTGTTGGACTGGAACACCTGTCTGCCCAGGGATTTGGTTCTTTCGGCATGGTGGATGGCATGCAGTTTGCCTTTGCTGGCCTTCTCTTCATCTTGCATGAGGGAAATTATGCACTAGCGGTTAATAACGGACGTTGTTGGTGTGTAAAGGAGGGACATGTGCTCGCTGCAGTAAGTGCCCCGCCTCAGCGTAGTCGTTACGCCCGTGTGGTTTCATCCGTCGTTTGAGCATGGCGACACTAAGTCACTATATAGCTGCAGATCGATGCACTTTGCATCATCTTGCTGCAGGCCAAGTTTGGAATCTTCAGGCCTTGTGCCTGCAGCAAGCGTGAAGGGCCAGGGCCTAAATTGCATACAGAGCTGTTTTGTGCGCAATGGCTGCTTCCAAGACAGTCGAGTTCAGCACTGAGACGCCATTCTCCGTGCCGAGAAAGGTTGACGGGATGCAGGCCAGCACTCTGCAAAAGCACGTGCGCGCCTACACCGAAGGTCGGTATAGGCTTGAGGAATTCAAGTTGATGCGCGCGCATTGCGTGCTGTGCCTGCAGTTTGGGGCAATGCTCTCATGGGTAACCCCGCCCAGCCTAGCCTCACCAGCATCAGCACCAGCAGCACCACCCCCCACCAAGACCAAGAAGAACAACAGCAGTGGCAACTTAAGAGCAACAACCACAACGGCGACGACGCCAAGAGCAACAAGAACAAGAACAACAGCAAGAACATGAACAAGGGTGACACCGATGATGATGATGATGATGATGATGAGGAGGAGGAGGCGGTAAGCAAGACAGCCATCAGCATGTCCAAAAAAAAATGAAAGTACATCGGCTTCAACACGCAAAAGCAAGTGTACCGTATTAGAGCAGCGGCCAAGCCACGGGAGCTGACAACAAGGAAGTCTTTGAAGGCGGCCACAGCCAGCGGGTGCGGGCGAAGCGGCATACCATCAGCATTCGTTATGACGACCTCGTCTCGTGGACTCTAGCAGTGTAACACTGCTGGCATCACTAGCATGGCTGCATGTCAGCCTTAGGCGTCCGCCTGTTTGGTAATGGGTCGCCCATGCCTCCTGGATGCCTCCTCCATGCGAGCCGCCTTTGCAAGCACTCCATGACTTGATGTGCACTTGACGTAGATTGACAATGATACCAAGAAGTGGCCTGCAGCTCATGCATGCGCACCAAGCTGGCCAACATTTGCTCGCTTCCGCCAATCTCAGCAAAAGAACAAGAGAACTCCAGGGTTGCCACCCTCACTATCTAGCACCCAACCACGCATGCAGCTGTGCCACAACACCCAACATGTCTTTGAAGCGCCATCCTGCAAGTCCTCCATTCTGGATCTGGACTGGCTGCCCCTTCTTGTCAAACCCAAAAGCCAAGGTCTGGCCGTAATAGAGGAGAGCGCTTTCATTCGCAAGCGGCTCCACCAGCCTGTCTGCACAAATGTGCACACACGCACACACCCCGGGGACGGGCATGAGCTCCTGAGTTGTGGAAACATCTCCACACCCTGTCTGCTGAGCCGAGAGTCCTGAACATCAAAGGGTGGGAGCTGCAAGTGCCAACAACCCAGAACTCTTGTCCACTGAGGGTGGGTATGCACTGTGGTTTCTGATCCTGTGCAGCTTGCAATGCCGCTTCCGGCCCAAACGGTCCCAAAGCCTTCCGGCGAACGCGATCCACATCGTGCTCATTCCGCCACCGAATCATGGCCTTACATATGCTTTTTCGTGACAATGCCTGTTGCGAACAGAGCGCAATAATTCAAATGGAGATAGCAAAGCGATTATTTGGCCTGAAACTGCTCCGCTGCCGCATCCACCTGCCATTTCCGCGCGACCAGGAACCGCAGGAGCTCTTTTTCTTCAGCGAAAGGTGAAGAACTCCTGAAGCGGTCATGTGGCTTACAAATCAACTGAGGAATCCAACTGTTTGTGGTTTATCTAATGCGAAAAAGGATCTGAACTTTGCGTCTCATTTCTGAAAGAGCACCTTTTTGAAGCTCACTGAGCTCCAATGGATCCTGCTCTGAGGCGGCGACGGCCTGGAATCAAGCTGAAACAAGTCACGGCATTCCGCTGCACTCCGACAGATCCCACGGCAAGCAAATCAGCTTTGAATGGATATGTGTCCTCAAGCTTTGATGGCTCCCTGCATCTGGCCTGCAGGCAGGCAAAAACTGCACTCATCATCACGGCAGGGTCGCTACAGCTGAAGCTCAGGGCCAAACGTGCCGTGAGGTGCACCAGCCAAGCATTCCATTGCTCACGCAACAGTCCATGCTGAACTAAAATGCTTTTTGGTGCAGCTGCAATACTGCTAATAATGTTGCGGTCCTTCTTAACTAACATGAATGAGGGGGGGCGTCAAGGGGCTTCACGGCTAATAAGCATCATCGGACAAATGCTTCATGGGATTACAAAGCAGAATTGGAGTCTTGGAGCCAACTTCGGCACGGCCTGAAGGTAATGCGGTGTACTCTGGGGTCCCCGGGCAGCCAGCTGCGCACGAATTTTGCCCACATCAAGTCAACTACATGTACTGATGCCACAATCTTTGGTGACACTCAGACCTTACCTGGCAACCAGGAGGGTAGAGGAGGGTCTCCTCAGGCCCTCTGAGCGAAGTGCAACACTAGCAAGATGCCAAGCTTCTACACAGTAACGAGGGTCTGGCAAGCCTTGAACCCCATACAATATAACAACATCAGAGATTTATCACGAGCCGCATGGATTACTCAGCTTGTCTATTCAACATGTTCAGCATGTCCATGCCCCAGCTTAAAGAAACAAGCTTGCTAAAGGCAATCAGCTCACGACGGCCTATTGCATATGGTACATGTCAAGGGGAGCAGGAGTGCTGCGTGTGCTGCAGCTTGTTACCTTAGTTTGTGTTCTAGCAGAAAATGACAATCTAAGATGGTTGCATGGCTGAGGCGGAATCTGTGGCAGAGCCGCTCCTCCTCGTTCTTGATCCACTCTGTAATTTGCCTGCGTTCATGCCGTCGGCGAGGTCAGCTCTTTTGCCATGGAAGACATGAATCCTTAAGAGCTAGGTTAAAACAAGGATCATGAAGAAAGAGAAACAGAATCAGGCAGCGCTTGTGACTCTGAACAGATGTACAATTTTGCCCGCTGCCGCTGCCGTCTTGGTCTCTTGCCGCGGATGGTAGACATGCTCCTTTCTGGGCTCAATCTTTGACATCGTGATTCGTAACAGCTCTGACCATCCAACATCTGGTGAAGCTCAATGCCATCAGCATCATCATAGTAGTTTGCATGAAAATCAGCTCGACGGAAGCCAACCTGCAGATATAGCTGATGCGCTGCTGCATTATCAGCTCTGACAATCAACCTGACACAAACGGCTTGCGGAAATTTCTCGCGGCTGAGGGAATGAACATGGCGAAGTAGCTGGGTTGCGATGCCAAATCTGCGGAATTCTACTGAAACAGCAAGGTTCATGACATGAATGCACTTTTCACATGCCCCGAAGGGCTCGTAACTCCATGCAACATATCCGGCCACCACATCGCCAGAGCATGCCTTCACCACTGCAACATCCACGTAAGTTGGCACGAATAGCGGGCCATGATGCTTGCGTCGGGAGTCCGCAATTCTTTCCGCAAGCACACGCTCTGGCTTGAAGAAGGCCTCTGACTCAATCCTTTGCATGCAGGGCCAATCCGACTCAAGGGCAGATCGAATGCTTATCATCAGCTCAGCATCACCAACCATCATCGACCAACTCTACAGGTGGCTGGAATTACTACCTGTGGCAGAAATGTTGTGTTGTCAAGCTACGACACATTTCCGTACTTGGAGTAGGCCCCCAGGTTATAGAATCATATAGAATCACCTTGAGCCATTGTTGGCCCAGCGGTTGCCAAGGCCCAATGAGCCCGATGCACAAGGCCAATGCATGTCATCGCTTGGGAACTGTGAGCCCCCATCCCGTGCGCACAAAGCAACAAGCATGCCAACTGACTGAGCCAATCCAAGCACGCTAATGGAGAGGCGCACTGCAACTTCGATACGTCAGGCGTCAGGCCGAGCGGGCTGCCTGGCAGAGGTGAGCAGCATTTTGTGCTTGTTGAACCCGGTGAAAACATGTAAAAACAATTATCCTGTTTTTGTCCTGCTTATCGGCCGAGGAGGGATGGGGCGGTGAGGAGGGAGGTGAGGTGAGGGTTGGTTTTTATTCTATCTAAATTCTTATGACGCAAAGAAACTTTCCTTCTCCGGCCCAAAGCATCCTCATTTTTCCGCATCTTGCAAATTGTTGCTTCCACGAAACTTTTCGCTTCCGCGAACTATCTTTTCCTCATAGGAGACTTTGGGATGAGGATGTCAAAACTTCCGTCGTCCTCTTGAGGCATCAAGATGCATCGAGGCAACGAGCTACTGGCATTTTCTGCTGGTGTCTTTTGCAGTTGCAACGCTTCACATGGCCCATGGGCTTGAAAATTGCACTCCCCCTTCCGCTGTGAAATTTCTGTCCCGAGTCTCCAAAACCGACCTGCATCATGTGTCTTGCTGATAACGGTACAGAAATACTCATGCTTCCATCCCACGATTGCGCCCCTGACGTGCTTCTGTCACAACAGAATCGTGAAGTGGAGAATCTCTCAACCCTACAACCACCATCTTCGCAGTCTCATGTTCCATCTGATGTTATGGATTGATTGGTATTCATTTTTCGCGTGAACCCTCCGCAATCCTTCCACGAACCTGCGGCGTCCTTCGGAGGCCACGGTCGGGCGCACATTTTTGGGATTGATCCCAAGTCTCGGTATTGTGTCGTCAACACAGGAACAGAAGACTAGCGGACAAAAAAACACAGCTCGGGTGGGCAGCGACCAAATTTTCTTCGAGAATCATGATGCGTGGCTCTGCAGACGGACGATGTCCGCAGCTGCCGGCAGCCAACAGCACTCCTGCATACTCCTGCTTCACGGCCAGCGCCTTTTGTTAGGGATTTAGGCCCGGGTTGGTGTTGCAACTTTTAAGGTTCTCCTTTTCTGTCCCTTTTGTTTTTTCATGGTTTTTCAGTGGAGGTGGTCTTCGAATTGATTGGCGTGATGGTTTTGTTGTAATGGGGTGTGTGATTGATGGATCTGATGGAAGGTCGTCGCGAGGTATCTGATGATAGGACGGCGTGATGATGGTCTGATGTCGTGAATAGGGTGGCGTAATGGTAGGATGGAAGAGGTCTCGGATTAAGGGATGGTTCGATGGTCTCCTGGACGGTTGTTGTGAGGTAATTATCGGGTTCCCATAATCTATCTCTTACCAATGCCAAATTTGATGATATTTGATATGTAAAGATCTTTAAAGCACGGGGTAGGGCTGGCATCGGCCGGCGAGTGCCGCCGCACCTCGCCAAAATCGCGCTGGCGCATGGAGCGATCTCGGAAGTCTGCGCACGAGTGCGGAACTGTCGTTGTGCTCGACGTCTCGTGTCAATGGCGCGTAGAGCGTCCTCGGAATTTTGCGCGTCTGCGCGTCGTGTCGCTGGCGCGTGGAGCGTCGCCCTCGGAATGTTGCGCCCAAGTGACCAACGTTTCAGGCGCGGCGTGTCGTGTCGCTGGCGCATGGCAATGGGTCCTCAAAATTCTGCTTGGAGTCGACGACCTTCTCGGTGATTTGGGCCTGTCGGAGCGCTGCGCGCGAATCGACGACCCTCTCAGTGGCTGAAGCTGTCCAAGCGTTAACTCGGCCACCTTGCAGTACAATTGGAGTATACTGGAAACGCCTCTTCCGAAGCCTCCAGAAACCTTCAGAAGCTGTCCGAGCCCGAACTCGACCGCTTTGTACTACGGCTTGAGCTCTGCAATCGCTTCTTCCGGAGCCTCCCGAAAGCGTTTCGATGGTCTCTTTGACGGTCGTCGTGACATGGTCCATCTCTTACTGAATTCAACACCCTAGTCCAAGACTCTCGGGTTACGGTCGTCGTGTACTATCGGATGGATGGATGGATTCGATGGATAGATGGAGGGATGGATTCGACGGATGGATGGCTGGTGGCTGGCTGGATATTTCAATGGTCCCTGGACGGTTGTCATGAGATATGGGTCTGCGCGGTTTTTAGATCTCGTACTAATGCCGTCATGGTCCAGTGCGGGTGCACGTCTAGCTAAGCCATGCTTATACAGGTGACGCCCCTGCCACCGACCCCGCCCCATTGAAAGCCCTGGCTGGAGCAATTTTATCGGGCCAGCATCATCAGCAAAAATTGGGCCTCCGTTTCTCACTTTTGAAGACCTCAACATACTTAAAGTTTTGGAGGGGTGCTGGAACCTGGCATGTGTCGTGCCAAATTGGGGGCCCAAACGGGCCTGGATGCTCATGATGCTGGCTCGTGAGGGGCCGCTGGGACCTTAAGATGCGCTATAAACCTCACCAAGACCCTCGAAGTGCCGTGCTATGGCCAGTGTCTGCGGCTGTAAGTACCAGCGTTTGCTCTGCGTGCATTACCCGGGCCAAGCTCTCCAAACCGTGCAATTTGCATGGTTATGCATGGTTCTTCCGGATATTTCCAGCACAATCTTTGTAAGTATATGCTTTTGTGATATCTTGTGACAAGCCTTTGCCCTGGCTTACTGCCTGCATGAACTCTGAATACAACACCCTGGACTACTGCCGAGCGCTCTGGGAAAGGCAAGGCTTCGCTTCAAACAAATGTGCGCCCTTTACGCAAGTGGAGAAAGCCTGCAATACAGACCTTCAAGGCATCCCCATCCAACTGCATTCCTTACTTAGTCCTTACTTAGCAGATTCTTGAAGTAGGCCCCAGGTTGGCAAGCCACACCGATTTGCTGGTCCACTCCTTCTGCCCACGCAGCAGGCTTCAGGGGGAATACGCAAAGCTAGATTCTAGATCCTACCGACAAGACTCTCAGCAACATGCCCTAACTGACCCTCGCTGGTGACATGGGCTTCGCTAGGTCGGCGCCGCCCATCACCACCTGTCAAGATTACTGCAACGACCATTCAACAAAACAGTCTCAGCATTCGCGTGCATCTTATCTGCCATGGCGTTTCCTTCAACTGTTGTGGCCCAATCCCAGTGCTAGGCACGGCATTCCAATGCCAAGCCCCTCAAAGCAAAATGCAGCAAGCCTGCACTGGGCGTTCTGGGAGGCCTGCGGCGCTAACAATCAAGCCGCCAATGGACTAGAAAGGCAGACTGTTTCCGCCTGCTTGGCCTTGCGGCCTGCGACCTTCGAGGTGCTGCCTCCAGCATTTCGCTGCGCAACCTTAACCTTCAACCGAAACCACAGCCGCATAGGGCGCCTTGGCCGGGACGAAGCATGGAGTCCTTGATATGGTCAGGAAGAGGCCCTTGGCGCATGAAGCAGGATATAGCCGCCTCGCAGTTTGCGCCAGTTGTGCCTGAAAGGAACGGTCAGAAAAAAGCAAGAACAAAAAGGCGCCACGCCAGCGGCTAGTGCCTCCAGCTCTGTGCCGTGCTCTGATAATCGGACATTTTCATCTCTCAGGGCGCGAAGTTTCTCCTCCATTGCATATGCCAAAAAATATCTCACCACCCTGCCAGAGATTTTTCTCGCTCCTGACAGACATCTGTCTCCCGATCCAGGCGACGTGCAAACTCCTCGGGCAGCGTCACCAATGCCGCGCCCAACGATAACACACGCACACTCGCACACTGCATAGGACATGTCTCGCGAGCTCTCATGCAGCCGGCCTTCTCTTGCTGGGCTTCATCTCTGGCAGCCTCAGCTGTCAGCTTCTGTGTTGCAAAATGTGATCGCATCCCTCCGCACAGCCCGCACAAAACAGCATGTCCCAGTTGTCCCACAGAGGTGAAACTGTATCTGCCTCGACCTGGCTGTCCAAGTCCTTCGCGCGGCGACGCGCCTTTTTCAAAGAATGTGCCTTGACCCACAAAACTGATGAATGCTTTTGCATTGGAACGCCTCATGCAAGGTCGGCAAGATTAGCTGAAATCGCTGCTGCCTGGCAGCCGCTGTGACTTCCACAATTCCACAAGCTGAACAGCTCAAGGACGACTTGAGATGCAGACTTGCTACTGTGGCATTGAACAGAGTTTGTCAATGCCTTCTTGGCTCACTTACACTTTCACATGACACATGCTTATCCTTGACCTGGTGTGATTGCAAATCGAGCCTTCTCTAAGCAGAGGATGGGGTATTGACAGAAGAGACTTTCTTTCGTAAGATGTTCGCAAACACGAATTTGACCAGATGGCACCGGGAAGTCTTTTCGGTCTTATGCAGGATCCATGATGCGGCAAGCACTGGCAAGCCATCCAGGCCACCCCGCCTAGCCAAAACTCCGCTTCATCCCCAAAATTCTGCACGGAAAAACCTGCCTCAGAAAAGGCCTGCTGAAAGCCCGTCGGACCCGCCCGGCCCCCTCCACTCCTGAACTGTAGAGCGCCAAGCATCGGCAGCTGGCAGCCATCAGTCTAACGTGAGCTTGGTAGGAGTCACTGTTGGCAAATTTCGCAACAAAGCATCTTCTTCGACTCACCCGGGGTCACTGGAAACAGCCAGGGATGCGCTTCCAGCTTCTCTTGGTGAAGGAAAGTCAGCTCCTGGTTTGCGTGTCAAAATTCTTTCAGAAAAATGGGTTGAATACGAGGCAGCGACTCCATGAAGCTTGTCTGCCTTCCGTTCAACTCTCGAATACAAGCGCTCGGCGATGTGCGTTTGCTCAACATTCAGCCTCAGCCTTGAGCATCTGCAGCTCAGACTCCAAGTTGCGGCGCCTGGAGTTGTGTACAAGTGAGTCACGAAACAAGTTTTGAAACAAACGCCCGGCGTTTTGTCAACACATCTTGGATGCCAACATTCCTCCCCCAGCTGCCTGCAAGGGCTTCCAGCACTTGCCGGCACAGCCTGTTCTGTCAAGTACAGCCTGATCGTGCCGCAGCTGCTCGACGCTCTCAGATAAACGTGCCTGGACGAAGGAATTGCTGGAAGGTGAACGATCAAAGTAAATTGTTCCGGGAGAATCAAGCACGCAGATTAACTTATGGCGGTGGTGGTGGTGGTGGTGGTGGTGGTGGTGGCGGCGGCGGCGGCGGCGGCGAGGGTGGCGAGGGTGGCGAGGGTGGCGGTGGCGGTGGCGGCGGCGGCGGCAGCGGCGGTGGTGGTGGTGGTGGTGGCGGTGGGAGGGATGGTGGTGGCGGGGTGGCGGCGGTGGCGTGGGTGGTGGTGGCAGTGGTGGTGGTGGTGGTGGTGTTGGTGGTGGTGGTGGCCTATGTGGTGGTGCTCCGCTGCTACTACTTCTACTATTACTACTACTGCTACTGCTGCTACTACTACTACTACTACTACGACGTATCGGTTACGTTCGTGACGGTGTGGTTTTCTCCACTTCACCTGCTTAAACCTGGAGCATCGTTGAGCAAAGTCCTCTTTACTGATTTTCACTTCTTTTCGTTAGTCCAAGGTACGCCCCATCAGTCCAAGGGTTTGAGGAGTTCTGATTTAATTTCATCATAGCCCTATTAGTCCAAGGTACGCCCCTTCAGTCCAAGGGTTTGAGGAGTTCTGATTTAATTTTGTCATGGCCAAATTAGTCCAAGGCACGCCCCATCTTCCCATCCGCCCACGGGTTGCCACTGGTTGACACGAGTATTCCTAAATAGCTTTCACCCCGCCTCCGCTCAAAAGATCAAGACCAGCATCAGCATGCCGGTGCTTCTTCGGTGTCTTCCCATCCGCCCACGGGTTGCCACGGGTTGACACGAGTATTCCTAAATAGCTTGCACCCCGCCTCCGCTCAAAAGATCAAGACCAGCATCAGCATGCCGGTGTTTCTTCGGTGTTTTCCCATCCGCCCACGGGTTACCACGGGTAGACACGAGTATTCCTACATAGCTTTCACCTCGCCACCGCTCAAACGATCAAGATCATCATGAGCATGCCGGTGTTTCTTCGGTGTTTTACCATCCGCCCACGGGTTGCCACGGGTTGACACGAATATCCCTAAATAGCTTTCACCCCACCACCGCTCAAACGATCAGAGCATCATGAGCATGCCGGTGTTTCTTCGGTGTTTTACCATCCGCCCACGGGTTGCCACGAGTACTCCTAAATAGTTTCCACCCCGCCACCGCTCAAACGATCAAGAGCATCATGACCATATCGGTTGGCCTTGCCACTGTATGCCACTGTACTGCAGCTGAGCAACGGTTTTGTGGCGCTTGTCCTTCCTGCCATCCCTGCCAGGCTTCTTCTTGATGCCTGCTCGAAACCGAAGACCCTTCAGTTCACGTCTCAACTTTTGGATCTCCCTGCCGGCACGCGAACCACACGTGTCCACACGATGGTCACATGCCCCGCACGCTACGCACCGGTGAACCTGCTTGCCCCCATTGCGCCCTTCACGAGCGCGCACTTCATGGCCCCCTACTCCTGCAGCAATATGGCAATGTGATATCCTGAGATAACATGTACATGAACATTCGACTGGGCAATGACAACTTGTAACTGTTAGTTACAAGTTAACGATCGTGCCCAAAAACCCTCAAAATCAGCAAAGTCAACTGCGAGATACGACTATCGAGAACTACTGCAAATTACAGTACTTCAGGCCTCCGCATGCTGAAAAAATGTACCGTCGCGAACGCGACCGGCGCGCTACTACTAGGTGCGCGTCTCACACGTGACGCAACATTTTCTTCGCATTCGTAATAGTTTTGCTTTGGGTTTGTGTTCGTTCCAACCTGAACAACCTGAACGGACCTGGCTCCTGTTTAACTGTTTTCTGACATCTACCGTGGTTAGTTTTTGGCATGCATGGGTGTAAGGATTTTTGATTCAAGTTTAACATCGCCCCATTTGTTCAAGCTACGCCCCAGTAGTCCAGGGGTTTGAGGACTTCTGATTTGAGTTTATCATCGCCCCATTAGTCCAAGCTACGCCCATTAGTCCAAGCTATATCCCATTAGTCCAGGGGTTTGAGGAGTTCTGATTTAAGTGTATCACCGCCCCATTAGTCCAAGCAACGCCCCATTAGTGCAGAGGTTTGAGGAGTTCTGATGTAACTTTGTCATCGCCTTATTAGTCAGGATTTTTGGCTGGTTTGCTGCAACATTAGTTCCAGGGTTTGAGGAATTCTGAATTTTGATGCTTTTCACACTTTTGCATATGGGGTATGTATTTCCCATGGGTCATGAAAAAATGCATCAGCATCAGAAAACAAGGCAAGGCTAGGGTGCCGGAAGGTCTGAACCCTATTTTTGCGGAGATTAATCAAAAAAACAAAACCTAAGCCAGGCCTACCTAAACTAGGGGCAACCCTATATGGCCAACCGGCCAACACCCCAAATGCCATCAGCCTGCAGCGGTTCTAGGCTTGGCCGCGCCTTTCGTGAGCACTACAACCCTTCGACTATAATTTGATTCTTTCTTTCCAGATAACAACGATGCAGCTGCTTGCGCTGATTCTTAAGGTAAAGCGGGACCATGCAGTGGCTGCCACGGAGCCCACTAAGCCGCCGCAACCCCTGGCAGTGAATACACAGACTTGCCTCTGCACGCAAGCACAAAACAAACTTCGAGATTGATATCACAAAAACCTGTAAGAAAAAGGATCCCCTCCCCCCAGACTCTACCAAGTCCTGCAAAATGCACTTTATAGATGCAATGTACACGAAAATGCAGCGTCACAAAAGGGACGCGGACCTACTACTACTACTACTACTACTACTACTACTACTACGACTACGCGCGTCCCATATGTGACGCTATGT
>CAJNIZ010021079.1:72197-85975 GCA_905231905.1 Symbiodinium pilosum
ACCTCCATCACCACCACCTCCATCACCACCACCACCACCGCCGCCACCACCACCACCACCACCACAACCACCACCACCACTACGAGACTTCGACGACGATGTCGGCTGCTGCTGCTGCTGCTGCTGCTGCTGCTGCTGCTTCTCTTGCATGTTGCAGCTGATGTTAAGTCGCAATCGTTCTGTGCAAGGCACCTCATCCACTTCAGCAGTTGCCTGGGCAATATTTCAGCTGTGGCATGTCAGTTCGATACATGCGCTTTACCTCCGTGTAGCTCGACGAGAAAATGGACTGGGTCACAGACCGCTTCAGCTCGAAGTTGATCTCTCTGCTGTTCCACCTGAGGGTTTAAGCAGCTCTTCAGGCGCATGCTTTTGCATCGCCACAAAGACATTGACATCACAATAGCCAGATGCATTCAGTAGCTGTCAACTTCCATCTGCACCCCACCAGTTCACATCATGAAGCTGGGCCGGTGTTGTTAGACCTGCTGCATGCGCTCCGTTTGCTTGTTCAACTTGGCATCGGTGTCGTGCAACTCTGCCTGCCAGGAACGCAGGTGTTCGGCATGTGCAGCGCATGTGGAGGTCTGCAGTCTTTCAGGTTTCAGGCAGATCATCGTCATATCGCCTTTTTGGCAAGGGCAGATGCGTCTGCATATGCGGCCGCTTCCTGCTTCGTCCACAAGATATTGGCAGCATGGGCAAATAGCTGCAGTTCTCTGGCCGCCTCCTCAACCCTCAGCTGCGCACGCAGTTGGATGGTCTCAGCTTGTACCTTGCATTTTATGGTATGCCTTGAAGGAGTCTCTGGGACTCAAAGGGAATGTGTCCCTGTGAGCCAGCATGGCTCACTCGGTCTGATCCTTGCCTTAGCTCCTGTCACTCGAGACAAAACGAGGCTTCAATGTCCCCAGGCCATTGTTGCAGGCAAAATTTGCAAGACTCCTGCAAGGCCTCCAACTCCTGGTGCACGCTGTCAAGCCAAGACCTGGCACTTTGAGTAACAAGCAATTGCGCATGGCTGCAGCATGCTGGGGCGGCTCACTGCACCCAGCCTGCGCGTCTCAAACTCACCCTGAAGAACGTGACGGCGCTCGCTGTACCTGCTGAGTCCCGTCGTAAAGTTGCAGAATTTTGCTTGGAAGGCACAAGTAAGCATGACAATACAAAGTCAAAGGAAACAACATGGGGAAAGACTTTCACGCATCCTCTGCAGCGGCCTTGATTCTTCTGATTGATTGGGCAAGCGCCAGCATTTGCAACACTAGTGCTACGTCACGCGGCCCATTTCCTACTATAAAGCTTGCGCCGCTACCATTGGCGAGTCCATCCGTTTAAGCCGATGGAAGAGACTCCAGGCCAGGCTCACCAGCCCGGACTTAGGGCCTTGAACGCTTCCCCGCTAAGGCATTGGTGTTATGGTTGGCTCTGCTTACGTCCGGCCAAGGCCTTAGTGTCGCGAGTTCGGGTGCCCTCGAGGAAGCAAAGACCGTCTGCAACACGAGAGTTTTACGCGGTGGGTCAGTCTCTTCACTTTTCGGACTAATTACGCAGGTCCGCTTCCGCGGTAAAACTAGCGGCGACCCAGGATTGGGAAGCAACTGAGCGTGTGAAGTGTGAAGCCTCCAAACAGCCTCCAAACAGTCTCCAACTGACCGGCATTGACATCAGCTGACCAGCTCTTGAGTGCCATCAAGGCGGGATCTGAAAGTGCGACCTTCGATGGGCAGAGCCGCAGAGCGCCTGCCCCCAGCTTTTGAAAGAAGTCACACAGATTTGGTGGCCCCATTCAGGGACCCTGGAACTGTTGGAACTGTTGGAACTGTTGGTGGTATTGAGATGCAAGGTCGCTAAGTTAGGCCAAGCGGCGTTTCCCTCGTCCAAGGATCCGTGCTTTGCCCGGTTTGGGCGGTTTGGGCGGTGCCTTCGGCATCCTTCAACCTGTAGTGCTGACGCCCTCCCTTTCAGTTCCCCTGTTCCCCTGTGAAGGTGCAGAACTCGATCTGCACAAAGCATTTGACGATGTTGATCGCCGCATTGCCTTCTGTACTGGTGGTGCCCCCGGCGTGGTGGTGCCCCCGGCGTTCCAGAGCCTGTCCCTTTTCTTTGTTTTTGCTGCTCCCCTCCTGTGGCCAGCCCCACGCCACGGCGTCGTCCATGCTGTAACGGCTACGCGCGGAATTTCTGCAGGTGACCCTTGCTCTCCGCATTTCTTGGCTTTCGTCCTTGTGCCTTCACCAAGTTGACGCCGTCCTTTGCCGGGGTCAAGCCTTTCCTGTACATGGACGACCGCACTGCTTTCCCTGCTTTCCAGACCTTGTCTGCGCCTTTTGCTGCTGAAGCAAGAGACAACTCAAGCCCAGCACACTTGCCTGATGTGAAGCAACTACAACCAGTGAGCTCAAAGCATCTGGACAACCGCAAGACGTCCAGAACGGTGCATCACCACAACTACACAGCTAATGACCTACTGCATAGCACTTTGCACAGGACATGCAAATGAAACGTGCCTGTGGCATTCACTGGTACAACGTTGCAGAACCGCCTAGCGCGATGTTGTGACCGTTGAAGCATGGCAAAACTATGGCAAAGCTAGAAATAGTTCAACCATGGATGCGCCGCAGCAAGCGAGACAACCTCATGGCTGAGTGCATAGGTGGTGCTCGCTATCCTCAAGCAGCAAGCCATCCACAAGTTTTGCAGCATTCATATTAATGAGACCGCAAGAAGGACAACGCAAAGAGGACAACCCACATATACACTGAATAATGTCTCCCGTGAAGCCTTACATTATGTGCATTCACTGACACAACCCTTATATTAACAAAACGCTATACTGCATACTTTTAAAACAGCAACCGCCAGCATTGCGCCATTTCAGGCGCACATTGAGCGTTGCCGACAAGCTCCTATCAATGGGAAGACCTGTCAAATCCGAGGGGGTCTGCAAGTTTGTGGCATGAAGCTTGTGTTCCTGCACTCCCGTCTTCAACAGGTGCTCCTGCTAACAATCCGTGGATGCACACTGCTAGCTGAAGGGTTTTGTCGGGCATTTACCTCTTGAGTGCAGTCTCAAGTGTTTAAGTAGAATTCTTCCTCGCCAATATGTTTACTTGGACTTTCTCTTGTTTTGTTTGGCGACTCCTGCTCCATGTTTCCGTCTAGTTGTGCTGACCTTCCCATGCCCCGCATGTTCTGTCTCTCATCCTGGACTGCGAATGGCCTGGCGTTCTGCAAGTTGCTCCTGCAGCACGGCCAAGCGCGAGAGGGCCTGTAGCAGCAGCTCCCTGAATTTGAACCTGAAAGGCTTTGCCTGCCTGGTCCAGGTCTTCTCTGTGCGTGGCAGCCCTGCCAAGGACAATATCGCGAGCCTGGCAGGTAGTGACTAGCAGCTCGTACCCTGGGAGCGTATTGGGGCGACGGGCCGCCTCTTCCTGAGCAAGAAGCTCAGACTTGATTGCTGCACAGCGCTCCTGGGAGTCTTCAGATTCACAGGTTGAGAACACAAAAGATAAGTTCTGGATGTGGCAACATGTGGCAACACCAAAAGCAGAAACACGCAGCAGCCTCTTCCTTGAAGTCGCGGCTTTGGATACCATCCTTAGCTGCATCATTCTGCAACGGGCAGATTCTTCAGCAACTTCCGAAACAGTGTGTTTCTCGTGCTGCTGGACAAGACGTCTGGTCGGGCAATGGGAACACTCAGACGGGCTCAATTTCTGCGATGACTGCTGCGCAGCGAAGATTGAGTGCCTGCAGCTGGCCCTGCAGAACAAACAGGCTACAAGCCAAGCACTGGTGAGCAGCTGGGTGCTGATGCTCCCTGCCTGCAATCGCCGCACGTCGTCCACTGCTTGGGGTCTCAGCCTTGTCGGTTCATTCGATAGACTCACAACTTCTCACCCGTTCGATTTTGAGCCGAAGGCAGCTGCTGGCGTCGGAGCCGACCATGGGTCTCCGCAACCCGGGCGCGTTCATTACGACCTCTACACACCGTGCAAATAAACCCGCAATGACCAGCTTTGCCGCCTTTGATTCGTTTTTATCCTTTTGCAGTCAATCAGTAGGCTCTGTGCCAAAGAGCATGAACAATACTGACCGCACCTTCTTACCACTAGCTGCACTGCCCATGCAGACGATGAAGACAAGAAGCAGAGGTCATCTAGCATCTTCTTCTTCTGGACCAAGGCCTGCGCTGAGAGACGGACAAAGTCTGGGTGACCTTTGAAGAAAGGCATGCTCCCGCTATCGTCTGCCTTTCTGGCTAGCAGCTACACCAGGACATACATCAGCACTCTGACGCTGAGTTCTCATACCTTCTCTAGTGCCACGTATCTGATGGTCCGACAGCCTCAGTCTCTGCCCGCAAGGCCGCCAGCTGTTCCCGGGAGGCGGCAAGCTTCTCGTGAGACTGCAGATTGAAACATTTAGACATATCTCACCAAGTTGCATCAACTGCGAAAGGCCTCCACTACATTAGCCTCAACTTTTCGGGTCTCCTGCAGCTGAGGCATGATATCACAGCACCAGCACCGCTAAGTTCCCTAAATCCAGTTACCTTAGAACTTTGCAAGTCGCCAGAGACACTGCGTGAGCTGGAGCATCAGCCACTTTCGAGCAGCGCGCACAGAAAGGGCCCGGCAAAATCTTGTGCTGGCCATGGTAGTTTGCATTGCGCCACTTGTACCCTTGCTTAGTTCCAGTCCCCTCAGATAGGTCTTTAAAGCACAACAGCCCGGAGCCAAAGTCTTCGCGCTGATTTCAAAAGCTTGCGCGTCACTGAAAAGCAGCTATGATCAAGACAGGGCCCCAAGTAATTAACCACAAGCTTTTTGCCAACAACCTGACTCACGAAACCCCTTTCGTGCAAGCGGTCGGGACCTATTAACAACATGTCATCATCATTAGAACCGGCAGCCAATCCCGGCGCTGAGAACTGCTGGTGTTCCCGAGGCATCGGCCCCGGCCCCACCCCCCAAGAATGGACCAAAAACATTCCAGGAAACTCAACCCCTCCTTCCCTTGCCCATGGAGTCGCGTCCGGCGAACCCTGTGCCGCGCCCTCAGACTAGCCCTTGATACAGACACCGAGGTATTGCTTCATCGTCCTCACGAGCGGTGATGGTCGCAACCTCCAGATGCCTCCTTCACAAAGCTACCATGTGCTGACTCGGCCTTGAGGTATCTTGCCACTGGCGCGGTCCTCTCTGCATCTGATTTCAGCTCCTCTGACTGCAAAGTTGCCTGCTCAGCGCGTTCAATGCAGCACACTTCCTGCAACCAGAAGCAATTTCATCAGACGTCCACTTATTGAAGGAAGCACTGAAGCCTCCAAGTCTTCACAGCTTTGAACCTCTAGCTTTTCCCCAGCCTGACAAGAACGAATACACCACATCATTCTAGAGAAGAGCTGCAACAAGGTCGCGAAATTTACTTGTTGTTTGCCGCTGTGGCCGTGGCTGGTTTGAAACAATGGAAGGGGCGGAGGGCGCACGAGGATTCTCTTGTGAAACAGGGGGGCACGGACGAGGTATCGCAGTAGGGATGAGGTGGGCGGGCTGCGGGCGGGGTATGGGTGAGGCTGACGGGATCGCATCCTCCTACCGTAGGTTTAACGTTGTCAGCCTCCGGCTGCACCCTGTTCGGTCTTGATTGTGCCCCGGATTGTTTTTGGGTTCCTGGCTTGACATTGTTTGGCTGACCGCCTAACTTCATTTCGCACGTGTTGTTCAGAATCTATAGCTTCTCGAGGCAAATGTCGTTGACGCAGAAGTTCGAATGCTTCCTTTTTGGTGTTGGTCCTGTCGCGATGGAGTGTCGGTTGCTTTCATGCTGTTTTGTTAGCGGACAGGCTTTCGAACAACTGGCTTGGTCAGAGGGGCCTTTTGCGGTCTGCGCTACAGCAAGCAGCAGCAGCAGCATAACCAGCAGCAGTAGCAGCAGCAGGAGCGCAGCGAGCAGCGAGTCGCTGGCAGCGAGCAGCGAGCAGCAGCAGAGCCATGCATCGAAAACAGACTACAAACAGACAACAGCTCCTCTACAAGAGTCCTGCCTCTGCGGCTTGCAGTCTTTCAATGAGGCCAGAGAACCTGATCCAGGATTGTGACCATTCATTTTCAAAATGATGTTTTATGCCCTGTGCCAGCACTTCTTAGGTTCCTGAAACATATTCTGTGCAAATGATATGCAAGCAAAGATCTGACAAGGCAGATTCACGGAACTCTTAGCTCGACTGGAGGGTGAAGCGTCTTGGCCCTGATTCCTCTTGTTTGCGTGGTTCAATTGCTGATCTGTTATCTAGATTGGCACTACCTCTGCAAACTCTGCTTCATGCACTGCTAACATCACAGATGACAGTGTTAGAGCAGACCAAGACAGCGGCTTGTTGCATAGAAAGTCCACGCTATGGTCAGCACCTGCAGGACTGCTCAAAAACAGCTGATCTGAAACTTAGACGTGGTGACCAATGTTGTTGAAAATAATTGAAAATTAAAACGTGCAGTCTACCACAACGCATGCAGAAACAACCTCGCGTGATGATTTAAACACGGCGCTTTGCTCCGTGATGTGGTCCTGCTCTTCTGGAGCTGCGAGCACCACAACCAATTACGTCCATGACTAAGCATGCTATATGCCAATACGTAACGTTGTATATGCATACACCAAATGCAAAGAAAGCATTGCTGCTCTCCAGAGATTCAAAGTCATTCCAGCTTTCAGGACATGAGTGAATCAAGGAACATCATCAAACTTTTGCTGTCCGCATTCCAAACTTGCGAGTGGCCAGCTCAATCTGGGACGCTCTTTAGTTGAATTGCCTGGGAACCCCTGCGAAAGTCTGCATGCTGTCTTATCAGAAGGTCTAATGCCACATACGACTGGCACTGTACATTTCAGCACAAATGACTTTGAAGAGGGTACCGTTTCGAGGCAACTTGGTGCGAAACAGGACAATATAGGACCGCAGCAAGAGGAATAAAAGGCTTTGGACAGATGAAACCCAGGTGCGCATTGGTACAGAGGCAATCACCAAAAATGACCAAGACCATGCAGGTGCAGTGAGCGCTACAGCAGGAAGAGAGTTATCACCAAGCATGATGGTCTGCGCAGCATGGACATGCAAATTTAACTGTTCCCCTCCAGCCCCTTACGTATCCGTAGGTCTCACCCTCTCACCCTCCAAACTGCAATGAAACGAAGAGCTTGCTGCCTTTCATGCCTGGTCTGCTTCGCTCAAGAGCGACACAACTCAAGCCTGGCCCATCTTTTGCTATTCACAGGCTATTTACGCGCTGTCCTCCATTTCATTTGTCCACCTTGGGGATGTCTTGGAATGCGAGCTAACTCCTCCAAAATCTTTCAGCAGCCGCATGCGAGCACAGCGTTCGCGGCACCGGACGAACTGCGTGCGCATCAGAGTGGTTCAAGCAGAGTTGCTTGTTTTCTGCTGCTGGAGAATTGGAGTGGAAGATGTGCAGACACACCCTTCCATCGCATAGTCTGGTAGGGACAAGCGGCAGCAAGTGGTAGTCCCACGTAAACACATCAGTCTTGGATGGGGCATTCAAATAAGGTAGCTCAACTGGACCGTGCTTGCGACGGCATGTCAACCTGCCTGGCACAAGGCCACGTTGCAAGCCTGCCAGTAACCGGCTGATGTCCACAGCCTGCATCAACGACCAACAAACTGAAGTGATGACTCTCAAAACACATCGCCACAGGGTCTGCCTGTGGCTCTGACTTGGACGCTGCTCCCGGCATGCGGCTGCAAGTATCTTAAGCTGTCCGTCCAGTGTTCCCTGTCTGCTGTAGCTGCCTTGATTGTCTGCTCCTGTCTGTCGAACAGCCCACCACTCATGTCAGTTTATGCAGGGCCGCCTAGCAAGTAAATGACATGCAGATTATGTTGAAAGGTGTGTGCTGTCCAGGACCGTAGGCGTGTTGCACACATGTATGTAATGCTCCGTGGTCTCGTGCGGTCCAATTTCACCTGCTCCATAAGCTAGCGCCTCATCGATCTTTCAACTGACCAGGGCCGTGCTCCAAACTTCAAATAGCATCTTCAACAGACAGTGGACCTGGAAAACGCTTCCTGACAGAGGCAGAGGCCGCTGGGCAATGCATCAGGTCGCAGTCGCATGGTTTCTTTGGCCGTCCCGGGTCAAGGCCTCACTCCAACACGAACGACAATGCCGTGGAGGTCTCTTGAGCCTGCAAGAACGGGATGGCATTTGAGGAAAGAGACACAGCCACAGAGAGAGAGAGAGAGAGAGAGAGAGTCGTACTCTGGCCCTGACTCGCTGCTGGGAAACAAGAGGGCAGGGCTTGAACATTTGGGCAAAAAAGAACCATTACCAGGTAAGCTGTTGTTAGAAGGCCCGCGTTCAGTAGCAGTCTAACGTGTCAATTGAACACTAAATCCTTGAAGAACTTGAAAACAAGGGCTGAATGAGTGGAGGCGGACGCTTTCCACCCCCATGTGTGTTAATCTACGGACCTCAATTTTAGCGCTCAAAGACGAAAGACGCTCCAATGCAAATTCGGCACTAACCCCCAAAAAACTCAGTACAGTTGGTTGGCTAAGAGCTGAGTTGCTTGGGAATCTCAAAAGCACTTCTATGTTGTTGCAAGGTTCAGCACTGGCAACACAAAAATTACTACCGTTTAGTCGGACCTTTGATCGGCGACGTGCGCTGGCAACGATGACCCGTCCAAGCAATTGTACATGGAAAGTGCGGACCACGAAGTAGCTACCAAGCTTACATAGGCAACATCAAAGTAGCTAAATTACCTGGACTACGAAAAAACCCTCACCGTGTGCTTTAGCACTAAGGCAGGCCTTGGGTTGCCCCAAGCTACCGTTGTGCTTTCTTGTGAATGGCAGTTAGCATAAACATACAGTACAATGGTCCATGCACTGCGTCATGCTGCGAACTTACTGTCCCCAGTACCGGCGCCACTCAGTGGCCGTGCGCCACAAGCTTTGCCACTCGTAGTCAGGCATCTGTGCCTGAAACCCTGTGCTGTTGCAGCGGAGCTTTTTACTGGCCGTTGGTTTGGGCGCGCAAGTTCTGAGACCCTGTGCCGTCGCAGATCGCAAGTAAACGGCTCGATCATGGTGCGAAGACACTGCAAACAAGACTTTTTGTGAGGCAAAGCTGCTCGGAATTACCCTGCCCTCCCGACCTCCCCCTCCACCCCCCCCCTGCATCGTCTACAACACGAAGCAGCAAAAATGTGCAGAAACGCACGGGCCCGTGGAGGCGCCGTCACCGAAAACATGCTACAACCGGCTCCAAGCCGTTGGTGCCATGGCCCTATGCGTATGCAATCTGCACATGCATCCGCAAGCTCTTGATTCAGTCTCTGTCACTTTTTGAAGCCCAGGTCCTCAAGACACTGGCTTCGCTTCCCGCATGTGAGCTTGCGCTATAGTTTTGAAACGACCTTCCTTGAAGCCTGGACTTACTCTGAAATCAGCATGCTTACGCCTGGTAAGATGTGCTGAGCTTTGCAGGAAAGATCTGAAAGCCTCCAGGGAGGAAAACACGACAGCAGGGAAGGTGGCCTGGCTGCACACACAACACACACAGAAACCAGCAGAGGCCACTGCATGCCACTGAACGCTGAGGCTTGCGACCACAGCGCCCGCATGCAGGTCCAAAGCGACCTTTTTTGCTTCCAGTCCGTCCTATCTATTCAGGAACCAGGAACTTGTTCTCAAACCAAGTCGAACCTTCTGGCCGAACAACTTCCGCGCTACTAAGTCGGCAGCCTTCATATGTGCTTTCGATGTCTCATTTTCTGGCAATGCTGCTGCAGAGTGGGGTTCTGGCCGCTGCAACCTCCACCTGCGGCCTTCAAGCAAGCAGTTGGCATGAACGATCTTCAAGACTTCAAGACCAGTCTACGATGATTATAGTGGCCTCGGATCAAACAGCCACAAGATGATGTGACCTCGGAGCACCTGCGCAAGCAAGACACTCCTTTCTCTTCTTGCAGATGTGGTGCTGGGTTCTCGATCAGTAAGAATTGCGCATGGATCCCTGATACTGCTGACGCGGCTGCAAGCGGGTGGCGCGCACGAGAAGCTTGCCTTTACACTGCGCTTTGCAGGCATGTCCGCCGACCGCTGGGTTCACTAAGTGCTCGGCACATAGCCTGATGGCAGAGTCAGGAGAGAGACCGAGCCTTTAGCATCATGCCTCCAAAGAGGGAACGCATCAGGTCTGGGTGCAAGAATCGCGATGCAGCGCGAAGCTGTGCTGATGCCTCATTGTCATGCCTTGTGTGCAGAACCAGCGATCTACTGCCCTTGAAGATCTCAGCCAGGAGGCCTCCAATCTTCTCACGCAAGGAAAGGCAAAAACAAGACTTCACAGGCTTGGAGAAAAACCAGTAGCTCAGCAGCAGTAGCAGCAGCGGCAGCAGCCATGCACATAAGCAGACACCATGCAGCACGTGTTTGCTTGCCACTTCGTCTGGCGGCCGCTGTCGACTTGGTCCTCTCTCATACGCAAGTGAGTGTTGGCATAGTTTTGTCTACTTCCGCAAGCCACTGGCCTTCTAATACGTGCAACACACCCATGTTCCGGCAATCCATGTCCTGAAATGTCTGCCATGACGGTGAGCCGCGCATACTGTACTTGAATGCGTGGCCTCAACGTGCTGCCAGATGTTGTTTTTGAAGAAGGGTACCTCTAGCATCACAGTTTCCCCATACCATGCTGCATATCCAGGGAAGCAGTCGTAGCACGATGCTCCTGAACTCTAGACCCCAAACGGCTGAAGACCTCACAAGCGAACATTTCAAGATGTCTCAAATGTATATAACATGAGTCTGGATCCAGCTAAGCCAATCGCGGAGCTCCGTCTTTGCTGGAGAGAACTAATTGTTCTGCAGTCACCGTGGCCTTGGATTCAAGGATATGCTTATGCCTTACAAGGAGATCATGCACAAGCAATCATCTGGGACTCGGCAAGCTTTCCGAAAGGACAAATCAGAGTCATCATTGAAACATATGGGAACAGCCTTCTTGTTTCACTGCAGCTGGCTTTGCAATCCTACACTCCGCAGCTCGGCAAGGAGCGGGCGATTGCGACGATCATCTGTCTCTTCTTGGATTTTTCTCTGTTACTGTGCTTAGAGGCTTAGAGCGATCGTAAGGTGCAGAGCAGCTTAAGGCATTATGCTTTTCTTCTGAATATTCTGAAGATGTATCTGTTATGCTGTTCCTCTGTTTGTACGGCAACGCATTGTTTCAAGATGTTTCAATATGAGATGTTTCTATACTTGGATTTTCCTGTGCGGTCGTGTACTCTTCTTCCGAACAGCAGGTCGTTTTGAATATGTCTCTACATGACATGGGCTTCCTCTTCCCAGTTTGTCCGCCTAATAATGTTGCTGCTTGGTCTGACTCGCGCTTAGACCGCGAGGGCAGGCTGAAGTGGCATGAGCCTCGAGGTCCTCATACAAAGTACGAGCAGCTTCGTCACGCAGCCAAGCTCCCCAATGATTTCGCTTTGGCCATACTGGCCTCCGACATGCTCGCGGCAAAGGCGTCAAAATTTTGCGAGGTCTCCTCGAAAACCAGCCTTGCTGCAGAGCCAGCCGTTGCAGCTCGTCTTGTTTGTGCCGTCTTCCAGATTCGAGGCTCGCGTGGTGCCTTACGCTGGCACGGAGGCGCTCACGGTCAGCGATCGCAATGCGTGCGCGAGGGTTACTGCAGCTAAGCAAGACCAAGGCCCAATGGTAGGTACCCTATAGCTGCTAGCTGCAGCCACACCTTTGCTGCCTGCAAAGTCGGCATCTCGGCGCCAGGGTCAAGACACTTCAAATTCACAGCTGTGCGCGAAAGCTGCCGCTCGGCACGGAGCTAAGAAAGTGCGCGGCGCGTCCTTGGGTATGTTGCGCTATAGAGTGGCCGCACTTGCTTCTGCAGCCATTGCCCTGCATCATGGCAACCTCCGTTTTGCCTGTGGCTTAGGGAAGCACCATCACACTCCAACCGGCGCCGACTGCTGCCCGCCGCCCGTTGCCACTGCCGCCGCTTACAGCCAAGCGCCTGTAGTTGACATCGCAACTGCTCGTCCTGCGTCTCCCAACGTGGCATAGCAACTGGTGGCGGCCAGGCCCCTAAATACTCAAGCTGTCTCGCCCGGTAGCCTGCAGGAATGTTTACCAGCGACCGGTCAGCTCGGAATAGTTGGGCAGTCATGTCTGCCATCCCTAAAGGGCTGTTCGACTGATTCCCTGAAAAAGAAACTATGCGTGAAAAGCGTATGAGCACGTGTCGTGAAAATTTGCCCACTTGAAGTTATGCAGAAATTGCAACATGACTCAACGCGCTTCCGCCCTCTGTGTCCCGAACATCTTCGTTGGAGAACCGGAGCTTTCCGCGCCCACTGATGATGCGCGCATTCAGGTTGAAGGAGAGGCTGGCGCCAAAAGATGGCAAAGCAATGTGCCGTGTCAATGTATGAAACTGCATCACAGTATCTTTTCAATTGGGCTGCTTGTTCAGATGTCGTAAGCAAGCCTGATGCGTTGCATTGTGCCGGTGTGCGGGGGGACATAGTGCTGCAGCCTGTGCTCGGCAGGTAAGCGCAAGATGAACTGATATGGTGCAGACAGGGCTCCTACCAAGACGGGAAGAGCAGAAGGTCTCCTTCCTTTAAGCCCTGTTCAGGCATCACACCTCTCTCGAGGATTCAAGTTTGCGCACGAAGTCCTGGATCCCAGCACCGGATGTGGTTTCCAGTGAATCACCTCGGTGACAAAGCTGAACAAAGACAAGTTCTCACCTGTGCCGCGAGAAGTTGGGCCAGCAACAGGCTCTCAGCTTCTCCAAGCTTTCCAGACCCATTTCGGAGCCCTGGCTGCTGAAGACGACTCATAGCCATCGACTCTCGCTCAGCTATGGGAGCACCTCTGCAGAGGCGCGCGGATCTGCAAAGCAAATGGTAGCACCTGACATGCGAATGGAGATCCCAGGCTGAAGCGAAAACAACGTTTAACCGCCTTGGTCTGCGCCAGCTTGTAGATAAAGCACACCGGAGAGCAACCCAGGATGAATGTGCGCCTGGCTGGGACATTTGAAGCGGGCTCAGTAAACCCTTCTTCATGATCCTTGGGTGCAGACAACGTTGCTGTCCCCTTTGCTGTTCACCTGCCATCACCACACGTAAGCAACAATCCCATGAGCACACGCGCAACAGCTCTGCATGGCTCTGCAGCGTGCATTCGCCCAAAGACCCAGCAGGTCCAGTCGCAAGTCCTTGAGGCACACGGCTGACATGCATATGCATTAATTACGTATCCACTTTGTGAGGTTGCCTTGTGGGATGCCCCCCCTGTCTCAGCACTCTCAGCGTATCTCAGGTGCTGTCGCCCGAGAGATGCTGACCGCCAGCAGAAGAAACATCGCGTATGGTGTGGCCGATGTATTGACCTTGCCCAGTGATGGGCCACTTGACTTGGCTGCTGCGCTCGTGCAAACCCCGCCTGCTGCCCCAAGCAGGATGAGGCGAAGCGTGTTGCGCAGTGAGGGGGCCACGGCATCCAGGACCTTAATTTCATGGAGCTGAGCTGTCCACGCTGGAAGGCCTAAATGACCATTGGTGTTGTTGTTGGTGTTGTTGTTGGTGTTGGTGGTGGTGTTGTTGTTGTGGTTGTTGTGGTTGTTGTTGTTGTTGTTGTTGTTGGTGGTGGTGGTGGTGGTGGTGGTGGTGGATGTGGTGGGGGATGTGGTGGTGGATGTGGTGGTGGATGTGGTGTT
>CAJNIZ010021090.1:8008-22241 GCA_905231905.1 Symbiodinium pilosum
CTCCAGGGGCTCCAGGGGCCTCCAACAGGCCTCCGGGGCCCCAAAAAACCCTTTCAAACGAAATAGGCCACCCGGGTGGGGGGTCGGCCCAGGCTGAGGCGTGTCTGCAAGGGGGAGTAGAGGGGGTTTTTTAAAGGATCTGAACTATACTTATAAGTCCCGTAACTACAACTTATGGAATTTATAACCGTTCGCCCAACTTGTGTAAAAGGGCTTTACTGGGAACCCCGAACAGGGAACCCCAAGAATATGGTAGGAATATAACAGGAATATACCTACCATGGTCCTTATGTTCCATTATATTCCTTCTATATTCTTGGGGTTCCCTCTTTGGGGTTCCTAGTACAGCCCCTTTGTTATAACCCAACTTAGAACTAGAAACCCCTCCTTGTGAATCCCACACCCTAAACCCTAAGCACCCAGATCCGAAGCCTTAGGGTCTCGGGTTTAGAGTTACCCCCGCACCCGAATGCCTAATCTCTCAAGCCACCACCCCATGGCCGAACCCCTAAACACCACAGGGAGGGCATCGTATAGTGATATATAGACTGTAGTATGACCCCTCCCCATGCCCTGCAGGCTTCAATGCAACCTCTCCCCCTGCATCTTGCTATCACACAGTTTAGCTTTTTTTGAATTTAGGGGTTTAGGGGCTATAGGATTTGGTGACTTGGGGTTTAGCGGTTCAAGGTTTCGGGTTGAGGGGTTCAGGTTTTAGGGATTGCAGGTTTCAGGGCTCAGTGGTTAGGGTTTGGACGTGTGGGGAGCCCTGAGCCGTAGACCGTGTGGAGAAGAACAAATTTGGAATTGTCGAGACCTGGTAGACAGCCTCGAGCCTAAACCCGTACTTGGAGGGTTTTCGGGGTTCTGGGTTCAAGGTTCAGGGTTCTACTGAAAACTGGGCTTACCTGACTGCTTACAGGGGTTGCCCATGATATAAGTATAGGGTTGTAAGCCCAGATATATGTAGTTATTACCTAAAGCCCAAAAGTATGTAAAATAATAGCCCTAAACCCAGAATACTAGCCATAAAGGCCATTATTTTACATACTTTTGAGGCCCAGGTAGTTATTAAGTCCCACTAAGCCTGCAAGGATCTGCGCGCTACACAGGCCCAGGGTGTGCCTTGGAAGTGCTGAGGGTATAGGATCCGGTATAGGGTTATGGGGGTAGGGTTTAGGGTTTGGGGGTTTAGGGTTTAGGGTCTAGGGGTTTAGGGTTTAGGGGTTCAGGGTTTAGGGGTTTAGGGTTTAGGGTTATGGGGGTAGGGGATCTCCAGCTTTTTCATATGAGCCGTCATTCAACTAAACTCCTAAACAGGGATTATATGTAGGGGAGTGTAGTCCGCCTTATTAAGGGGGATACTAGGAGGGTTTAGGGTTTAGGGACTATAGCTTATATTTAGGATGCCAAGGAAAAGCCCGCAATTCTTGAAGATTCCAGAACGCCGGGGTTCTCTTCCGGGCTGCTGTTCAGGAACAAGTTAGCAGAATAAGGTTTTCTAGTACATCACGTGGATGGTAGCTTAAGTTCTGTCCCATAGTTTTAAAATCCTCGCCTAAGGCTTTTGGGCTTAGGACTCAGCGTACGTAACCCTACACCCTAAACCCTAAACCCTTTCGTCCCCGATAGTGTGGGCGTATAGGCACTGGGCCTGAGATTCTCTGGGAGAGTTGCAGCTTTTGATTTTAGGGTGTAGGGTTTAGTTTTTTCTTTTTATGGGCTTTGGGATTTAGACTTCTTCTTGGACACGAGATTTGTGCGTTTTGCAAAAAAAAGTGGCCACAGGTACTTTAGCTCTGGCAGTGACGGAGAGGGTCTAGTCTAGGGTTTAGGGCTTAGGGTTCCTGAAGCCCCTTCATGTCCTACCTGAAGCCCAAAAGTATGTAGAGAAAAGGCTTGTCAGATGGTTTTCAGTGGGTTTTTGGCGATGCTTTTACCTACTGCTGGAGTCCAGGTAGCAGCAGGCAGTTACCCCTAAACCCTAAATCCTAAGCCCTAAGCCCTAAAACCTAAATCCTAAACCCCAAACCCTAAACCCTAAAACCTAAACCGCCTCGGGCCAGTAGTGGCTAAAGACGGGTCTCGCCAGCTCAAGAAGTCCATCTTCTTGTTTTCATCCCGGCTTCATCGTGCCACATGCCCAGAGAGTCCTGATAAAAGAGTTTAGGGTTTAGGTTTTAGGTAAGAAGCCCTGAGCCTCAACACTAGACCTTAAATCCTCCAGTATTCCGAATCCAAAATTTACACCTGAACTGCTAAACTCTATACTCTAAAGCCTAAACCTTAAACCCTAAACCCTAAACCTAAACTCTGCACCCTAAAGCCTAAAACCAATCACCCAAACCCTCGAGCTACTAGAGCCTGAGCCTGACACTGAAATCATAAACTTTCAGCCCTAAACTTACTTGAGTAGTATTTTATGTGGGGATATTATGGTACCCAATATAGAGTAAGATTATATCCTCCTTTTGGCTATCGTATTTTATATAAGGAATATTATCTTACTAGGTTCAACCACCAAAAAACACTACTCACTTGTTGTAAGAGAATTAGGATTGAGGGCTTAGGGCTTAGCTTGCTTGTTATAAGGAGGTTGATGCGTCTATTCGCGGCCCCCACCTGCCAAGAAGCAGCAGTCAGCAAGCCCTAAATAGCTAAAACCTAGAAATCCCTGAACCCTGAATACCGGAACCCTGCCTAAAAAAACCCTAAACCTAAATCCTCAGCACTTTACTCGTAAGCCCCCCATCCTCGAAAGCAAGCCCTACAACCTGAACACCCAAAGCCACTCCAAAAGTGAAAGACCTCTAAATCCCAAGATTCTACACCCTAGAACCCTAAACACCCTGAACCCTAATCCCTAATCCCTACCTGGGCCCCAAAAGTATGTAAAATAATGGCCTTTAGGGATGTTATTATGGGCTTAGGGCTATTATCTTACATACTTTTGGGGTTTAGGTAAACCCTAAACTCTAAACCCCCAAAATCCCCTGAACCCAGGCTCCCCTTCGGGAGCAGAACCTGCGGACTTCCCGGCCGGAGGGACGGGAAGGGAGGGAGTTAAAGGTTTAGGGGCTGGGGGGGTTTGGGGGATTTCAGTTGTGGGTTTAGGGGTTTCGGGTTTAGGGGTTTAAGGTTTTTAGGGTTTAGGGGTTTAGGGTTTAGGGTGCAGGGTGTAGGGTTTAGGGTGTAGGGCTAGGGGTAGGTATTGCATTTCGCCGGCCCAAACGCCTTAGGGTAGGGTACACGCACTCAAATATGATGGTTTCAGGCACCGACTCCCGTGATGTCCATGGATTCTGGAACCTAAAAAATATTTACTTGAGTCCTTGGACCCTCAAGGCCGTTCATTTTTGATTCATAGTGCTTAGAACCTTCAACCCAAAGACCCAAACCCTAAACCCTGAAAGCCTACAGCCCCCAAACCCTAAGCCTAAACCCTAAACCTTCAAGTTGGGTGTAAATACTTACCGGTGTTTTGGTTTAGGGTGAGTCAACATTCAAAGACTTTAAGTTCGGACCCTTAGTGTTTGTAACCCTATGTTCTGAAAAAAAAAGAGATACCTTCATTAAGGATCATATTCCAAGGCTTCGGGACTCAAACCCTAGGGTGCAAACCCTAAGGGTACAAAGGAAAACTCCCTGCAACGTAGGTAGTAGAAACAGAAATGCAGCCAAAGAGTTGACCGTGGGAAAGCACATCTATATGAGCCAGAATCTAAACTCCTAAGAGAGGGTTTTTAGTAGATTAGGGTTTAGGATATAGGGTTTAGGGTTGAGGGTCTAAACTATCTAAAGGGGCTTATATAGGGGATTATATAGGGGAGTATGATAGGGACCATTAAGGGGGATACTAGGAGTTCAGGCTATGGCTCATATGATGTCTGTTAATGTTAGGCATAGTAAGAGGCTCTTAACAATGGTTGACATGTGAGCTACTGTAGGTTTAGTGTTCTTCGACTTCATACGGAGCCCTTGGTAGTGGACATAGGGGTCCCTCGTCTAGTTCCGTATAGTCCTGGATTTGGTCCTGAATAAGGAACCCATGTCCATTAAACTGTGTAGGAAGTATTGATTGTAGCTCATATATATATATATATACATATATACCCAAGGGTCCAAGGATTCAAAAAAATGGGTATTAGGGCCCCAGCATCATAATCGGAATTTTATTTGGGACCTAAAGCCCTCATGTGGTCAAAGGACCCCTAGGGTAAATCTAGATGCAGGAGTTGCCAGAAATTAGGGGCTCTTTTTGGAGGGATGCCCATAATAAGGACTATAGCTTTTTGGTGATTTATGTCCGTCTCTCCTATTAAACCCTCAACCCTTAACCCATGCATATGTATGTATATTTGCACACACGTAACCTAAACCCTAAGCCCTCAATCCCGAACCCTAAACCCTAAATCCTGAACCCTAAACCCTAAACCCCTTCTCGTACGCATTCAATTAGTTATACTTTGGGCGCTCAGCTAAGCTTTGGAGGTACGTCCGGGCGCCGCGATGCCTGCAGTAAAAGGCTGCCAGAAGAACTTCCCTCAGCATGTCGCCGCCAGGTTTTAGGGTTTAGAGTTTAGGGTTTAGAGGCTCTAAACCCTCAACTGGAAACCGCCCGAAACAAGTTTGGTGGCTGCTTGGTGCTTTTATACCGCGTGCATTTGATAGTCTATAATCCCAAACTCTAAAGCCTTAAATATGCCACAAAGCTTCGTCTGGGCCTCTAAAGATATACCCGGAGTTCTTCGCCATCGGTTCCCTAAGGGTCGAGGTACCAATGTCAGGGTTCTAGGAACCCAAAACCATCCCGATGGTAGTATTTGGGGCATAAAGCCCCAGGACTAGGTTGCTGTTGAGGAGCTTAAATTAGGTTACTATCATAAGGAACCCCTATTCTTCACTTTGCCCATATTGTGGTAATTTGAATCAAGTTTCTTCACAGCACCCCAGCTATTTGTGTACTTGGACGCTCAGCCCTAACCTAAACCCTAAACCAAAACTGTATAAGAGCTCCAATGGCAAATTCGACTTGTAGCCTTGAGCGCCACCGCTTGAAAGATGCGCTCACGTGTTAGAACGCTTGTGTTTGCATTTTTTGGATTCTTGTCTTTAAGGTTTATGGCTTTAAAAACCTAAGCCTTGCACCCGAAACATAAACGCTTCCTAGCCCCACCCCCAAACAAACTAAACCTAAGCTAATTGAGACCTTCGTCTCTGGGTCCCAATATTTAGTAGCTGCCTCTACGAAATGTGGGGTAAGTCATTGTACTGCAGAACGGTCGTTGGGAGAGGTATATTGTGTCTAGCCTTGGAGCCCTTTGCTTGATGGAGCCACTGTTGAACCACTTAGGCCCGTATAAAAAATCTATATGCAGATGTACATACATATACATATATGTACATACATATATAGACACACACACATATTTGCATGTATTTCTTGACCCAAAACCCGTATTTATATCTGTATACAGATTCCTTGGGTTGGGGCTTCAAGCTCAGATTGAACTACTGCCACGCTTGGACCAGAAGCTATGAGCACAGGCAGGAATACTAGTAGTTGTCGTAGAGGCTCTCGGGAAGGTTTAGGGTTTAGGGTTGGGGAAGGTTTGGGGTTTAGGGGTTTGGGGAAGTTTTGGGCTTAGGGTTTAGGGTTTGGGGAAGTATATGAGCCATAGTCTAGAGTCCTTGAAGGGGTTACATAGGGCATTATATAGAGGACTACTCCAGGGTTTATCAAGGGGGATACTAGGTTTTCGAGTCTAGCTCATATGAAAATGGAGGTACTTGGACCCTGGGGTCAAACTCAGGCCAAGATGCCAAGGAGTCCTCAGTACGCATGTACTTCTTCTAACTGGGGTTAGAACAGTACTTATGGTTTGAATAAGCTTGAGAAGGCTATTTAGGACTTTAGGGGGACATGAGTTTGGTTATCACCTAAGTAGCTCCTCAACAACTTAAGCCTTAAGCCCCATCAACGTTAAACTTAAGTTCAAAATGCTACCCTCACACAAGCTACCATGGAAGCCCGACAGAGACACAGTGAGCTAGCGAAGTGCTTAATATCAGGAATGAGGGATCAGTTCTGGCTGAATTCCGAAACCTTAACCCCACGGGGTAGGGCCCGGTAGTTGTAGATTGGGCTATAATTTGGATAAATATGTTCAGAAGTCCTTTAAATGGTGGTTCTGGGACTTGCAAGTTTAGTGTTGTAACCCGGGGGGGGCTCTAAACCCAAAACCGTTGTAGACCTATACCAACCCACCCAGGCAAGACCACGCTGTGCTCTTCGTCCTGTCAGCGGAGCCTTCGAAAGCCCCTTAGGCAAAACAGGCGCCGGGTTTTAGGTTGAAGTGGGGTTTGGGGTTTCTAGGGCCCCTACACCCTAAACCCTAAACCCTAACTAGGGTTTATATGGTTTATAGGGTTCTTTCTCTTCAAAAGAGATTCGCCAGATCTCAGCTCGAATGGCATCTTCCGGTCATCAAACATGTTTTCTGAGGTTTTCTACTTGAATTCTACAAGGGTTTAGGGTTTAGGGTTTAGAGTTTAAGGTTTAGGGTGCAAGGTTTGGGGTTTAGGGTTTAAGGTTTAGGGTTTAGAGTTTAAGGTTTAGGGTGCAAGGTTTAGGGTTTAGGGTTTAAGGTTTAGGGTGTAGGGGTTAAGGGGGGGGGTTCTGGCAGTCACCGGCTTCTTTGGAGTAGGGAGATTCGGGATTTAGGGGCTTACATTTCCGTAGGGCTTGAGATTTGATTTGAGGTTCAGGGGTAGGCTTTTCCAGGATGAGGGTCTTAGGCGTTCAGGTTGCAGCGTGCCAGCCAAAGAACTACACGCTCAAACCTCATAGCTGCAGTTTGTAGGTTAACTAACCACACCTATAATAGCCCGGTTTAATAATGGGGTTTAGGATTGTCCTGGCCTTGCCAATTTAATTTGGATTTGAGCTTTAGTAGGACTTCGGGCTTATAGACGCTGTAGGCAATCTGCAGACCTCACACCGGGACGTGGAGACCCATGTTGGTTTGGCAATGGTGCCCACGCAAGATCATCGGTCGAGGGGTTGGGTTCCAGCCCATCAAGGCTCTGAATCCCCTCTCCCGACTTCTCCCTAAACCATAAACCCTGAACCTAAACCCGAAATCTTAAACACCAGCGCTGAACCCTGAACCCCAATAGCACTGATAGAGAACATTTAATGTTGAGCCTGTTGAATATCAGGGGCAAGAGATGATTCTAAACCCTACCAGCCCAAACCGCAGAAAGCCACAACTAGTCCTAGCCCTAAGGGCTCCCAGTACCTCATAATCATATACTCACCCAGAACCTGCACTATAATCACTATTACCCGAATCCCAAGTACATAGTTACTGTGCACTTGAACCCTGCGGGTAGGAGGTTCACCTAAACCCTTAACTTTAAATCCTAAACCCGAACCCTTTACCTATACCGTGTGGCTGCCTTGTATACTGCCCCTGCTCATTAACAGTTGGATCATATTTGTAACATAGCTATATACAGCCTTTATTATGATCCCTATTATAGACTGCTACTGGATAGGGGCAGGACCAAATGGCTGCCCTTTATGGGCTTAAATGAGAACTGCCCAGGCTCTCCTCTCAGGTCTCCGGCTGGGAATTGTTTTTGACGTACTCAACAACAGGGGCTTAGGATTTTAGACTAAGGGTTTGGGATTTGGGGTTTAAGATTTAGGGTTGAGTGGTCAAGGTTTAAAGTTTGGGGTAGTAGGTCTACTTTGTGATAGGCACGGTTGGCCTTGTAATAGGGGCTATGGGGGATGTTAAGTAGACTTACTAAGTCCAACGAGCTTCCCAGTACGGGCTCCTACCGTGCAGCCCCATTACATGCCAAGAGAGCCCCATATACCTTGATTCTGTATATTCTTCAGAAAATCTAGGGCCCCTACCATGATACAGCTAATAATCCGCAATTGACGGGTCTTGGGCTCATGCGTAAGTGTGTCACACAGTGAGGTATAATTTTGACATCATGAGGCACTTGGTAAACCCTAAAGCCTATAGGCTAACCTTACAATTGCTATCAGCTGGCGGCCTCGAACCCAAGCGCCAAACGGTAGAACTTCAACCTTAGCCCCAGCGTCCAAGTACCCCTTCACTCCCAAATACTAGGCTTTGAATGGTTTTCGCTGCCTAAGACTGGAATATTGAGTCGTGGGACCTTTTCGGTGGCCGCACTAGGAGGTTTTTGGGCTAGCCCGTACTACTAAGTAGACTGACGATGTAGACCTAAACCCTAAACCCTTGACCCTAAGCCCTAAACCCTGAACCCTAAGCCCTTGACCCTGAACCCTAAACCCTTGACCCTAAACCCAAGACTGACGATGTAGACCTGCAATGCCAAAAGAGCTTCCTAAGTTGGGTTATAAGTTGGGCTAAATCGGGTTATAAGTTCCATTGTAGTTATAGGACTTATAAGTACACTTATGTAACTAGGGGGCCCCTCCTTGTAATTCCCCCCTTAATGAAGTTCGAGTTTAGAACCCTAAGCCCTAAACCGTAAGGTTTAGGGGTTAGGGTTTGGGCTGGGTAGCATGGTGGGGGCAGTAGGGGAAGCCATGATATCAGTGGGTTCAGCCCAGAAGTATCCAAACATTGAAGTTTCGAGGTACCAAAAAGCAATCAGATTGACAGTATTTGGGACGTAAGCCCCTCTATCACAGTTCATTTCAGGCTTAGGACCTTAAATCCTAAACCCGAAGATTTAAGCGCTACGATATCGATGTAAACTCTAGTACCTGGGATTTGGGTAATAGTAATTATAGTACAGGTTTTGGGTAAGTGTATGATCACTTGGTACCTGGACCCTTAGGCTAATGCGCCCACAACAGCCTTCAGGCGGTCGCCATGCATCCATCGTTTTCCGCTTCGCTGCTGCCAAAACCCGGCAAAGTCTGGCGGGACTGCAGACGGCTAAAAGAGCATGGAGCGGTGTGTGTAGGTTGTGCATCTACCAAGACCCCTATACCCTACCGTTTTTGGGGGGATACCTGACTTTATTTTTACTATCTACTATATAAGAGAGTTTGTACCCCCAAATGGGGGTGGGTAATTAGGGTTTAGAGGTCAAGGTAATACAGGGCACAAAAATGTAAGACCCTGAACCTCAAAAGTGTGTGGAATGATGAAGGATGGCCATCCGTCTAGGTCTTTCACGTGGTTAAGGAGTTTATGGGTTAGGGCTTGGGGTTGGGGGCTTAGGGTTTAAGGTTTCCGTGCAAGTAACCTGTTCCAAACATATAGGGGATTTCCCCGAACATCCCAGAAGTACAGTTTAGTCTCCTCGCTATGCGCAAATGCCACAGGAGATCCCAATTCTTGGAAAGCCCATAGAATACTTTGGAGGTCGATTATAATTAGGTTTTAGGGTTTAGAGCCTTATTACTTGGCTTCTAACGCTACCTACAATTCCTCCAACTGGCCATGTCGGGTTATGTAGTATAGCCCCAGGTACAAGTAGTTACCAAGTCCCATGGACGATCAAGGAGACCCCCCAGATTGTGACAACATGTTGGGGATCGTCAGTGGCTTTCCTTTGCTCAGGGAGGAGCGGGGACGAAATTTTCAGGGGCTACTATGAAAGAAGACTACCCTAAGTGTCCAAGGACCCAAGTAATAAGGTTTTAGGGCCCAAATAGTGTACTATTCATGGTATGTGTACCCTAAAACCCAATTATTTGGGTCCTTGGACCCTTAGGGCCCGAGGGCTTTATACGGCTAATTATTTAGGGATTTACGTCCTCGTGCCATTAAGCACCAGCGAGTAGTGCAGAGTTTTCCTCCAGCCACTGTAGTTCTGCTTGCAAGCCATGAGCATTATGTTGGGTTCAGGTTTAGGGCTTAGGGTTTTTGGTTCAGGGGTTAGAGTTTAGGAAAAGTTGTCGTTGTTCTATTTCTAAGTGTGGTTGGAAACTGTTGCGTCGCAACGCTTCCAAGGACGCATGGCAAACCCTTAACCCTAAACAATTCAGCCGATAGGGTTTTTGTGGTGTAGGGCTAACAGCGGTGGATGGAGGAAATCTTGCACCACTTCAGATCCGCAAAATGTTGTTGCTTTAGTTCTTTGCGTATCGGCATGGTATACAAGGCGCTGCAAGATTTGCTCTATCCACGGTAGGTAGAGGCTTTAAACCGTGCGCTGTACTGGATGCTTTTTGGCTTCCTCACACCGCTCACCTCTCAAACCCTGTATTCAAAAGCCCAGAAGCCCTCAACCCTTAACCCTAAACTCAACACCTTTTTTGAACCCTAAACCATACCCTCCAGAGCGCTAAGACCTAGCAACCTCCTAATTCTCAAAACCCCGAAGCCACTGGGTTCAGAATTTGCCAATTTGGGCTGGCCTGCGCTTAGCACTATATACAAAGTCCCATGAGCCTCTAAGCATTAAACCCTGCATATACCCCTAAGTGCCCAAACCCCCAAAGCCCAAACCCTAAACTCTAACCGCCAAACCCTAAACCCTAAACCCTAAACCCTCATCCTCCACCCTTTACTTGCTTCAAACGCCGAGGCGCAGCGCCTGCTCTCAAAGCAGCACGAGGTTCGGCAAATCTTGGGGTTGAGGGCCTACACCAGGGTTTACGGTTTAGGTTTAGGGTTTTTGGGATTTAGGGTTTGGGGTTTAGGATCTAAGATGGAGGGCTTGGGCTTTAGGATTTAGAGTTTAGGGTTTAGGATTTAGGGTTTAGGCTTAAGGTTGGAATTCGGATACCGCATGAACCTAAGTACCTCAAACTTTGGGAACAGTATGTGGGGATCTCCGTAAATGGCATGCCCCAAAATAGACGGCACCCTGAGGTCCTCGGACCCCCGTGATGAGATCCCAAGCCTTATAACCCCCAAAGCCCAAGCCTAGCCCAGGACGCGCACAATGGTAATATGCGGAGAGTATGTGCCAGATCCAGAGAGCGTTTGGGGATGAATGCTCAGGGTTGCTGTCAAGTTCCATCCAGCCAAAACTAAGACCCTGACCCTGAGGACCCCAGTGCCAATGACCCATGTATTTGCCCGGACCCGCCAACAGATCCCTAAGGGTCCAAGGACCCAAATACTAGGGCTTTAAGGCCCAAATACCATTATATCATAGATTTTGAATTTCTTGATGGAAGAAGGCAATGGACCGTAGAGTGGGAATTGATTTCTCCCAGAGGTCAAGTATTGCTCCTTTCCCAAATCAGAGCTTGCGCTTGAGGGAGCCAAGTACCTTCCCCTGAGGGTCCCACGGTTTAGGGTTTAGGGTCTAGGGTTCCAATTAGCGCTTTTTTCTCAAGGGTCCAAGGACTCAAAACTGATGGTTTCATGTAGGTAAAAGGCCATTGAACTGGGAGTATGGTATTTGGTACCTAAGGCCCGATTATTTGAGACCTCGCAAATTCAGGGGCTCTAGATACTGGAAATCCGTCATGGTCTTAGACTATTTCAATTTTTGTTCCATTTCATTCTGCCTTATTCTTGAACACAACTCCTAAAGCCTACACCCCAAACCTTCAGTATGGGTACTGCCCGTGCTCCGCAGCAGTTGGATAAAATTCATAATATAGTCACATAAAGCCCCCTAAACCCTGAACCCTAAACCCCCTGATATAGATTGTTACAGGCTGGGGGCAATAGCCAACTTAGGCCCTTGGAGCCAATACCCGGCTTCGGGCGAGGTAAAGTCGCTACGTACCTTACTGGCTTAGGGCTTAGGGTTTATGGGTCTAGGGTGGTTTAGGGTTTAGGGTTTAGGCTTATAGGGCTTAGGGTTTATGGGTTTGGGGTTTAGGGTTGTAGTCTTTAGGCCCACCATTGTACATGAAAGATGTAAAAAGCCCAACCGTTTTTCGTCGAGCTGCGTTTTAGGCATTATGATGCTTATATGCTGCTTGTAGTGTCTAAGTGAACTATATAAGCTCCATAAGGAAACTGAAGCAATATTTCTCTGGTAGTATATTAACCCTAAGGGTCCAAGGACTCAAATAGTAGGGCTTCAGGGCCCAAATACCATTAATAGAAATGGTATTTGGGCCCTAAAACGTTATTATTTGGGTCCTTGGACCCTTAGGGGTATACTAAGAAATGAGCCAGTCTATTGTCTGTCCTACTGGCCCTAAACCCGGAACCATACACCCTAATGCCTAAACCCTAGACCCTAAGCCCTAAACCGTCAACCCTAAATCTTAAAAACTGAACCCTAAACCCTTACCCAGAGCCCTAAACCTTGAACCCTAAACCCTAAAAACTAAACCTTAAACCCTTACCCTAAACCCCAAACCTTGCACCCTAAACCCAAAACACTAAACCCTAAACCCTTACCCTAAACCCTAAACCTTGAACCCTAAGCCCTAAGAACCCACGGGTCGGAGGCCTGCAGACGGTGCCCGCCCCTGCGACGCCAGAGAGGGCAGACAGAGGCACTAGGATTTAGTTTAGGGTTTAGGGTAGTTGATGGAGAGGGGAGGGAACGTGGGGCCTGTTGCTGCGAACGAGGGTTTAAGGTTTAGGGTTTAGGCCTCTACAAGCTAAGGGTCTAAGGTTTAGGGTTTAGGTCTCTACAAGCTAAGGGTTTAAGGGTTTAGGGTTTGGGTCTCTACAAGCTAAGTGTTTAAGGGTTTAGGGCTTAGGTCTCTACAAGCTGAGGGTTTAAGGGTTTAGGGTTTGGGTCTCTACAAGCTAAGTGTTTAAGGGTTTAGGGCTTAGGTCTCTACAAGCCTCGGGCTTAAGGGTTTAGGGTTTAGGACTCTACAAGCCGAGGGTGCGAGGGTTTAGGGCTTAGGTCTCTACAAGCCTAGGGCTTAAGGGTTTAGGGTTTAGGGTTCATGTGCTTAGGGTTTAGGGGCACCCCCATAGTAGGTCACATTGGATATGGCAAACGCCCGCTCGTCATGGTGGAACAATCATCCCTAAACCCTAATCCTACCTAAACCCCAAAAGTATGCAACATAATAGCCCTAAACCCAGAATAACAGCCCTAAAGGCCATTATTTTACATACTTTCAGGGTTCAGGTAAACCTTAAATCCTAAACTGCGTGTTTTAGCAAGTCACCTCCGCAGATTGGAGGTTGCACTCCGACTAGGTTTGTTTTCCGACTAGGTTTGTTTTCCCCAACAACTTGGCTGCTCTGGGCTTAGGGTAAGGGTTTAGGGTCCAACCGCCTTCTATACGAATAGCTATGGAAGAGGGACCCCCATAAAACGGACCCCACATGAGCGGTATGAGAACCATAGGGTCCTGTTTCGGCTGTTGAAACCATGGGCGCCTGGTGTGGGACCTCGGCCCAGATCCCTACATACCCCTAAACCGTGAACCTTTAACCCTGTACTCTATATGAACCTCAAGGGTCCCCAGAATCCCCCTCAAAGGCCTAAGGGCCCATATGAGGGTACCATATTTCTAACTTTCAATGTAACCGGGCTAAGGAACCCTTGGCCCCCACGCAGTTTAGGGCCTAGGGCCCAAGTTCTACCCTCTAGTAGAAGTCCGTTAGCCCCAAAACCGTCTGGTACTCGGCGTTTAGGGTTCAAAGGTTAAGGATTCAAACTGGAACCGCAGTAAAGGAGGTAGCAGTAGATGCATTCATACTTAGCTTTGAGCGTAGTAGCAATAGCGACAGTAAGAGGAACAATTCCCTAGTAACACTGTAAGAACCAGAAAGCCTGCATGGCCTGAGATTACTAGAATACCACATCTCTCAAGGTATGAGGTTCTGAGGGACACGCCGAGTTTTCAGTTTCAACTGTAGAAACCTCAGCCCCAGACTCGATTCTTGTTGTAAGCCCCTAGACCCTGGTGCTTCTGAGATGGTGTTGGGTTTGTGATTTAGGGCAACTGAGGGTTTGGGCTTTAGGGTTTAGGGTTTAGTGTTTTCGGGCAGTTCAGGGTTTGGGGGTTCTAGTGCCATTTAGAGTCTGGTGTGGGATTTGCTTACTTGCAGCGGCAATTGCTTGTAGGAGGTTCGCATCCAGCTGTCATTGGGTGACCTTCAGCAATATCCTCAAACCAAATGCCCCTTATTCCGTATAGCAGCCTTCAGGGTTTAGGGTCAGTGTGCGGGAAACAAGTGATGAAAGTAAACAAACTTCGACATGAATTTCGCAAAACAAAAAAACGTGTGTTCACTTACCCCCCCCGGCGGCCGCGCCGACCTAAGTACCCCCTGATTATCTTACTGAGCTCTTCTGTCCTTGAATAAGCCTAACCCAAAACTCAGGG
>CAJNIZ010021090.1:50552-71321 GCA_905231905.1 Symbiodinium pilosum
GATGAAGAATAAGCAAATGATGACTTCTTAAATAACTATTTAAACTTTTGAGATCTAAAATTAGGAATTTTGCCCCCAAAACTTGACATTAAAGCGGGTCCCTCAACATACCCACGGATCCTGAATTAGCCCCGGAACTTGACATTAAACCGGGTCCCCATGCATAAGAGGGTCCAACATTATAAATGTATACTATCTATGACCCTACGACCTACTATATGGGTACCTGGGCTTCTAGGGTTCGGTATACCTCAGTCCACCGAGTGTTGTTTACCGACTTACATGAAGCACTGTAAGCTTCCATGATGGCTAGCACAATGCCCAGGTTTATAAGGCGCTTAGCAATGCTCGGACAACCAAATCTAGTTACTATACAAAATGAAAAAGGAAGAATGGGCGGATTAGTCATTGGGCTTCAGCAAATCACATTTGAGGTTGTCTACCAGGTGCAGACCGGTTAAATCGACAGCAATAGGGTTCTCAACTCTGTTTGAGGCACAAGTTACCACAGTCTCCACAGGGCGGTAAGTAAATTTAGCAACGCCTCAAGGTTCTCTGACTACAGTGAACTGACCTGACATCAAACTCACATGCTATTCCCCAAAGAAACTTGTTTCCGGTGAGTCTTGTTCAAGTTGCGGTGGCACACCCTGAACCCCAGACCCAGAACCCTAAACCCTCTACCCTCTATATCGGCTAAATGCTTCCTTGAAACTGCACAAGGTTGGACCCCCACCGCCCTACGACGGGCTGAACCCACTGGAGGCTGTCGCCTCGAGTGACTAAAGGTTTGGGCTGTGGTTTACCTGGGCCCCAAAACTATGTAAAAAAAATGCCTTTAGGGCTGTTATTATGTGTTTAGGGCTATTATTTTACATACTTTTGGGGTTTAGGTAGGGTTCAGTGGCTTAAGGTTCAGGGTTTAGGGTTCAGGCTTTAGTGGTACAGGGTTTAGGGCTCAGGCTTTAGCGGTTTAGGGATTAGGGTTCAGGGTTTAATGATTTAGGCGTTATGGTTCAGGGTTTAGTGGTTTAGGGATAAGGTTTAGTGGTTTAGGGGTTATGGTTCGGTGTTTAATGGTTTAGGGCTTAGGGCTTAGGGTGTAGTGGTTTAGGGGTTAAGGTACCAGGTTTGGTGGTTTAGTTAAGGTTCAGGGTTTAGTGTCAACTGATTTAGGGTTTAGTTTTCAGAGTTTGGGGTTTGGGCCTGCTACCCGGCCCTTGCCCCCGGTTGGTTTTGCTGAGCCACACGGTTTAGGTCTAGGGTTTAGAGTTTTCGAATAATGCGTGCATGGTGGAAGTTGCCACCCGAACACCCCGAACACCCTGAAGCTCCAATAGACCCCCAAGCGCTGGAAGCCCAAAACTCCAAACCCCCAGAAATCCCAAATTCCTGAAGCTCTGAAACACAAGACTCGCCATCAAATCTGCCGAATCCCAGGGATGAGGGCTTGCATAGGGGAATGGAATACAGAATGGAAACTGCCACATTAGGAATGGAATGGGATATCGGAGCTACCCTTCAAGATTTGAGGCTTCTGGCTTAGGATTAAGTTTCAGGGTTTACTTGCATCGAGGTAAATGGTAGTTTCCCAAAACAAGGGACCCCAATACATACACAGAAATATTATAGTCCTTACCATAGGGACCCCCAAAATGGTGCCCCTAATTTAGGGAAACTCCCAAATCTATTCTGAGGTTTTGGGAGTTATAGATGCTTCACCTGAACTTGTTGATGAGCACCTCTAGCACCTCTAGGCTAGTGCCGGCCCAGAGAACCCACATAATTAGTTTAGGGCTCCCAGTTACCTAAATGGTAGGTTACTGGGCTATGTAACTGTAGGGTATATAGAACCTAGAACTGGAGCCCTAGAATTACCCAAGAATTGACTACGTGGGGTTTGGGAAGTAGTAACTGCAGTGCAAGTGGTGGAGAAGTATTTGACTATTGGGTAGTTGAAGCCTTAAGGCAGGGATCAAGAAACGGACCCTGCAAATTCATCTAGCGTTGTCTAATAAGAGGAGTTGAATAGCTTCTAAAATTGGGAACCCACTGTAGTCATATGATGGTTATAGAGTCTTTATGACTGAGCCGAGGCTAATTTAAGTTCCCTTGTTCATGATTTGTTGGAGAAACTGAAAGATTACAAGGCCTCCTTGGTTTGGATCCCTATCCTAAGCGTGGTTTAGGGTTTAGGGCTTAGGATCCTAAGCCTTGAAGGGAGTCAGGGCACGGCTAAACCAAGGAGACCTGGGCCTTTCTCATTATGTATTAGCTAATTAGGGTTACCAAGGGACCCTTAAGGGTTTGGGGGATTAGGGTTTAGGGTGTTAGGCATTGGGGTTTAGGCGGGGATCAGGGATTTATAGGGTTTAGGGACCAGGCTTTAGGGATACCAAGGGACCGTTAAGGGCGGACATAGGGGTCTTCGTGGTAGCATACCCCCTACTAGAAACCCATCTCCATTCATTGAACGGGGAAATTTTGATTTTAGCTCATATGGTCACCTGCCGCAGAAATCCTGTCCCCCAGCCACCCAATGATACTTCCTTGTAGAATGCTGCCATGCCAAAGCAGGTCCCAATTTTCGGTAGTTACGAAGCCCCATGAACTGCACGACCCTTGCTTTTACCCAGATACCCAGAATATAAGATTTACTTGGACCTTCAGGGTAATAAACCCTAAACCCTAAACCGCGTAAACACTAAATCCTGCTCATGGGTGGCCGTTCCCACAGGAGGGCCTCAAGCAGATCGACGAGACGAAGGCTCATCTGAAAGTCCAGGAGCAGGCCCTCCCATGCCATGCGGCTACGGTTTAGGGTTGAGGGTTAAGTGGTTTAGGGTGTAAGGTGTAGGGTTAAGGGTGAAGTGATTTAGAGTTTAAGGTTTGGGGTTCAGGGTCAAGTGGTTTACGGTTTAGGACTCAGGGTTCAGGGTTTAGGGCTTTGTACTTAAGATTGATGTTGATGTTCGAAGGCTTGCATGACCTTATAAACATTGTACATTAAGGTAGCTGTCCTTGCCTTGCAAGGTCCTGCAAAAGCTTTAGTACCAACCCTACGGACCCAAAAATCCCAAGGTAGCTGTTTAGGGTTTAGGGTTTAGGGCCCCAGACCCCCCAAGTACCCTAAAATAGGGTCTATGTAGCTTCTATTTGGGGATACCAAGGGTCTACAGAGGGTACTTGGGGGCTCCAGGAACGTATGTAACATTTACAGACTTCGGGGCCCAGTGTAGGTTTTATTTGTATACTTGGATCCCTAGGGCAACAGTTTGGAGGATTGAGTATCTAGGTGGTGCTTTGGGATGGTTGATCATTTTCTCTGTTGTGGTATACGGGACCACTGCACATAAATACTTTCCGGCCTGTAAGCCACCACCCAGCTACAGCGGCGAGAGGAGGGGGCGCGCAACCAGAGCTACTGCTCAGCACGAGTTCCGGAATTATTCTCTTGATCTTGAAATCGTCTCCGACCCTACGAGGCAGTCTGGCAAAGCAGATGAGCTATAGTCTTAACTCTTTAAAGGGGTTCTAGAGGGGACTACTATAGGGGATATTAACCCTGGGGCTCTAACCCTATAAATAATACCTACATTGGGCCTTAAACCCTATAAATAGTACCTACATGGAGCCTCAGGGTAAGGCCTAAACCCTAAACCCAAGGGGGTCCTATAGGGGACTACTACAAGGGATATTAAGGGCGATATTAGGAATTTAGACTATAGCTCATATTGGGGTTATATTGGCATAATGGAAAATACAAGGGAAAGTTATAATGGGTCTTATAAGGGTTTATTGTTTAGGGTATAGGGGATATTAAGGGAGATATTAGGAATTTAGACTATGGCTCAGATAGACTGCGCGAGCTGTCATCCTCCGGCTGATTTGCAAGAGTCGCTCTGGCGGACGACCGCTCAGATATAATATCTGCGGAATCCCTACCTACACCCCAAAAGCATGTAAAATAATAGCCCTAAACCCATAATAATAGCCCTAAAGGCCATCATTTTACATACTTTTGGGGTTTAGGTACACCTTAAACCTTAAATTGTGGTTTCCATTTTCTTTGGGATTATCCCTCTAAAATCTCTATATAACGCCTGGTATACAGTCTAGGTTCCGAGTTTTGATTGGCTGCCACTCAATCAGCCGATTGACTCTCTCGCACCTGCTGTGCTGGCGTGGCTCCGAGGGGGGTAAAATACCCTAAACCCAAAAACCCTAAACCGAAAACCGCAGCTTCTGAAGCTTCTTCATTTCTAGGTATACGTCCGCTATAGTCTAAAGTTGTAGCATCCCCCTGAATAACCCCTGTAGTGTCCCCTATATACTCCCGTGTGTAACTTTCTTCAAGGAGTTAAGACTATGGCTCACATTGGGAGTTTAGTGGGATTTCGGCTTGGGTTCGGGGGTCCTACGGGCTTCCTGAGGCTTAAGGGTTGGGGAAACCGTGTGACCAAGAATCAAGCAGTCGCGTAACCCTGAACCCTAAACCCCTAAACCTTCAGGGTTTAGGGTTTAGGGTTGAGAGTCCTAAATCCTACATATAATGAGAATGATGATAGTACAGGTTTTGGGGAAATGGAGACATGTGGTGATCACAGGTTCTCCTCCAGTGGTAGTTGTTCGTTGCACCGGCCAGGACATGTTTCATAAAGAGCTTTGTTTAGAATACCGTGTTTTGCGTCAGTTGCTGTAATATTTGTGGTTACATTCAACAACGCTAATGGTCCAAGGACCCAAATAAAAGAGGTTCCAGGGCATAATTCCTCCATTCTGAATGTTTATGGGGTCGAAAAACCCCAAAAGTTGGATCTTTGAACCCCAAGCCCCTATGCATTGCCGACATATTCCTACAATTCGTCATATATCCCTATAGGTCCCTATAGCCCCCTAGGACCCCTAAACCCGACCCTAAGCCCTAAACCCCTCGTAAACCGATACATGACCCCAGCCTGTGCAGAGGCACTTGAAGACTCCCGTGCAGAACTCCGCGCGCAGGCCGGGTTTTGTTGATGCCTCGGTTGAGGGTAGTTCAGGGGCCTTAATAACGCGGTTTAGGGATAGAGAGGCCTACTAAATAGGTATGTAGGGGTATGACCTCAACAATGGAGAATCAAACAAAAAAAACAGCATTGAACATTAAATTGAAACTGGCATTGTGCACAGTCTTTTTGGGATGATTGCGAATATGATGGTCCTAACTTCCTTGTACAAGGGATTAGGGTTCCGGGTTTTGTGGTACAGGATGAAATGGTATTGGTACTTTTGTAGGAACGTATTATGTTGAATCATTGATGAAAATTCGTTTTGCATGATAAAGCAACCGTCAACCCTTAACCCTAAACCCTAAGCCGAATTATGAGCAGATGTATAGTTGGCACTTAGGGTCTTGAGGGATGTCTCAGGGTTCAGGGGTTTAGGGTCTAGGGTTCGGGGCAACTGCTCAACCCCTAAACCCCCCAAACCCCCTGACTCTTAACCCTAAACCTAAAACTCCTTAGCCCCAAAAACCTAAACCTCCAAAACCCTAAACCTCCGAAACCCTAAACCCGAACACAAGCACAACCCCAAAACTCCCAAAACACACTAAGTGGTAGTTTCCATAAATGAGGGAACCCCAAAAAAATATAGTCCTCATCAGGAGGACCCCCAAAATGGTACACAAATTTCTGGAATTTCTTCATAGTCTCTGTAAACCAGTGTCCATTTGATGTTCCATGTTCTTTTCCATTTGATTCTCCATAATTGGGGTGATATTCCTTTGTATCCCTATACATCTCGATTTCAAGTGGCACCCTGCACCCTACACCGTAAACCCCTAATAGTAGTTTCCATTTTAGTTGTCCCTTATCCCCATCTATCCCAATTACCCCTCAACTTCAGAAATTCCTCTAAACCCTAAACCCTAATCCTTACTTCGGAAAACTCCCAAGTTTTTCTGGACAACAGCAGGTTGCACAACTGGTCGAGGTGCAGCGACAGGCAGGCAAAGGGAAGAACGGGAATGCCCTCCTCCAGGGGCCTGGAGATTCAGGGGTGTAGTATTTTATTTGGGGATACTATGGTACCCATTATAGTGTAAGATCATATCCTCCTTTTGGGGTATCGTATTTTGAAAAAGGAATATTATCTTACTAGGTTCAACCACCCTCAGGTTAGGATTGAGGGTCTAGGATTTAGGATGTAGCATGGAGATATAGGGTTTGGGGTTTAGGGATTCAGGGTTTAGGATTGAAATTAAGGGTTTAGGGTTTGGGATTTAGTGTTTAGGGTTGAGGGTTGAGGGCCCAGATGATATGGCAGTTGATCGAACCAGCTTAAGTTTTTATTCCCCGAAAATGGTTCAGGGCTGCGGCAGGCGTACCTTTTAAGGTCAGAACTGAGGGACCCCTATCTGCCCCAAGATATTCCTTATGCGCGACTCCGTAAAGGGGCCCGTGATATTCAGGACCTCCTAATTTGCCGCGCGCGTCATGGAGCAGGATGGGTTTTTCACCCCTAAACCCCCCCTAAACCCTAAGCCATAAATCCTAAACCCTACCTAAGCCCCAAAAGTAAGTAAAATAATGGCCTTTATGGTTATTATTATGGGTTTAGGGCCATTATTTTACATACTTTTGGGGTTTAGGTAAATCATACATCCTAAACCCTAAATCCTAAACCCTAAATCTTAAACCCTAAATCCTTCAGCCCAGAACACGGTTCCGTCAGGGACTACTTGGGGCCTTAAAGTAGGTATATGGGATCCTTTTTGGGCCCTACCTAAACCCCAAGAGTATGTAAAAAAATAGCCCTAAACCCATAATAATAGCCCAAAATGCAATTATTTTACATACTTTTAGGGTTTAGGATATACCATACACCTACATGGACCCTTTGGGAATGAGCTGCCAAGGCAACGACTGTAGCTCGGCGAGCCGTTAGACCTGCCCTTGCTTGCCATACTAAGCCCTAGAAGCCCAGTTACCTACATATTGGGTTCCTGTCCTTAAGTCCCTATATAACTTATATTATCTATACATTAAGGACCTAGTATATGGGTACCTGGGCTTCTAGGGAAATCTTTGAATCCAAACCTCTCGCTGGTGACGCCCTTGGCTCAATGCTTTTGGCGCCCTTTTTAAAGTGGAAGCCTATCTCGAGGCGCAGCACTTGTTGCTGGTGACCCCCCCCCTTGCCCTTAATCATACGAACCCCATGTTGTCCCCGCGTTACCTGAAACCCGAAACCCTAGACCTTAAACCTTAAACCCTAAACCCTTAAACCCTAAACCCTAAACCCTAAACCATGAACTTTCAGGGTCCCTCCTAAGACTTCAGAGCTTTCTAGAGTGTGGGTTGGCTAGTTCTAAGGGTTGAAGGTTTCAAATGGGCCCTAACTACACGGTTGATGAAGTGGTCCTAACACAAGGTCTGCCACCTAAGGGTTTAGGATTTAGGATTTAGGGTTTAAGCGTTTAGGGCTTAGGGAAGATAATGCATTGGGGTCTACATTAGGTCCTAATGTAGACCCCAAGGCATTATCTCCGTTGTCTTAGAGATTCCCAATCATAGGGCTTCCTACGCAGATACGGATCCAAGCGATAGAACATCCAAAAGACAATACCCGAAGAAAGCAACGAGGGTTTAGGTCTTAAACCCAGGTAGGGTCTTTGAGCGTATAAGGGCTGATGTTAACATAAATCAACAATGGCCCTCAGCCCTAAAGCCTGAACCCTAAGCCCTAGAGCCCTAAACCTGAAACCCGATACCCCCAGCTTGAGACATGCTCTGCCTTCAACGCCCTCCAAGTTCTCATCCTCAAGCTCCACCAACCTGGGTTGCTATTACCTAAACCCCAATAGTATGTAAAATAATAGCCCTAAACCCATAATAATAGCCATAAAGGCCGTTATCTTACATACTTTTGGGGCCCAGGTAAGGAACTTGAATTACGTCACCGTAACATCGGTATATAGCGCGTAGGGCGTCGGGCTTAAGTCACCGCAATGTGGGCAGTGATGAATAATGGGGTTTCCTTATGCTTGTGACGCAGCTTAAGTACCTTAACAGCAACCCAGCAGCTTTACACAGCAGGATTTAGGGTCTTGGGACGTGTAGAGGCCCAGGTTTAAGGTGCAGGGTTCAGGGTTTATGGGGTGAGGAGGTATTAGGCTTATTCTGGAACCGAATCAACCACAGGCAAACAGGCGTTGGAAGAAACAGATGCTCTTTTCAGCTTATGACCGCTACGTGAAGATTCGCTGTTTATGCAAAAACTATTACTTTCTGGTAGCCTGGATTCCCAGATAAGGTTTAGGTGACAATATGGCAATATCTCAATAGAATTCTTACGCAGCCCGAAAACCCCTAAACCCTAAACCCTGAATCCTTTTCAAACCCTACATATCCCAGGAGTCCCTAGGTTAGGGTTTAGGGTTTAGGGAGGGGCCAATACTTTGAGAAGCCTCCACCCTAAACCCTAAACCGCGTCCATAGTATTAGCACACGGAACAGATTTTTTGCCAAGGATAGCGGAAGCCACAGCCAAGGTGGTTACACTAAGTCAGATCCAGGGTTTAGGGCATATAAGGTCCAAGGATTGCAATATGATGGTTTCAGGACCAAAGAACATAATCCCCATGGTTTTTGGGACCCAAAGCCGTCATATATGAGTCTTAGGACTCGTAGGGTCCACTTATGCATGTACCTTAAAGTTCTAGCCAGCGAACATTCATGTGCCCCAGGGCTTATACCACAATTGCCCATTCCCCAAATTCCAACCATTGACAACTTCCAAAGATTCATTCATTAGGTATTTGGAGCTTTACGGATATAGAGCCGGGCCGCTGCCTAAAACCCTAAAACCTTAAACCCAAAACCTTAAACCCTACGACCTTCAGGCTCTTGAGCAGTCGACCCTGTTCGCCCAGGTGCCTTCTGGTGCTTTAGGATAACCCTGCCAGAGTTGTTCAAATTGCCGAGGTTGGGGTTTAGCTACCCTAAACCCTAAACCCTTTACCTGAAGCCATAAACTTCAAACCTCTAGCCTCAGATTTGAGCCGGAAGAAGTTGAAACCATGAAAAGTTTGGGAGGTTTGATCTCAGACCCTCAACCCTAAGCCCCTAGACCCCTAACCCCTAAACCCCTAAACCCTAAACCCTCAACCCTTAGCCGCGTGCTTAAGTCTAGAGCTCTAGCTCTGGGGTGCTTTTTCAGGGCACCATGAAGCCGACTCCTCATTTAGGGGTTAAGGTTTAGGGTTTTGATTTTCGGGTTTACGCTTTTGGGGGGGTTGACGGAGTCTTGGGGTGTAGGGTTAAGTTTTGGGGCTCAGAAGTATGGTTCAGGAATTGGAGGTTTATGGATTTAGGGTCTAGGGGTCAAGGGGTCTAGTAGTTTAGGGGTGCTGAGTTGGCTTTCGGGGTTTAGGATAAAGGGGTTTGGGGTGTAGGGGTGTGTCCCTTCGGGTTCTGGACCATCCTGCCCCACGGTTACCCTAGTGGGTAGGGCGCTTGGGTTGTGAAAAAACCAAGCGTATGACGTTATTCTACTCCCCAACACATGAATCATAACGATTACTAGTATAAGAACCCAATCCAAAAGTACATGATTGTATACTGGACGTTACATGCTAGTTTAGGAGGCATTTCATTCATTTCCCAAAGTGATCGAGTACCCATGCAGTACATCCTCGGGGGCCCAGAATACCTAAACAGGAACCGTTTTCAGCCCAACACGGCTCCCTGCATTTATACATGGCCCCTGTACCCTATACCCTAAACCCTAAACCTTAAACCCCATGCACCCGCAACACCAATATCAACTTGATGAACCACGTGATTGTGAAGCATTCCCTAAGGGTCCAAGGCCCCAAATAATAGGGTTTAGGGCCCAAATACTATATTATTTTTGGTACTTGGGCCCTAAAAGAGACCCTTCGGGGTTGTTGTGATCTACTCATTCTTGGAAATGGGGGATCCTTGCACGATCGCTTCTCACCGAATTTGGGCGCTGGCACGTCGGGTATATGAACTTATGAACTTGGCTCCGTCTCCCTGCAATTCGTAGCCAGAGAGAGAGAGGGAGAGAGAGAGAGAGAGAGAGAGAGAAAGAGAACAAGACATGCAGCAGCACCCTGAACCCATGCCACCTATTATTATGTCACCTGTTTTAAAACAACAGCCCGCTCATTTTAAAGCCTTGAAATCTCAACCCTACTTCCATGGACTTTCAACCCATAAACCCCGAATTCCTAAACCCGAACCCCACAATCGCTACACCTGATGGCAGTTTAGGGTTTTGGCTACAGGGTTGACTGTTTATAGATCTCGGGTTCAGGATGTAAGGGTTGAGGGTTTAAGCCCTGCATTTGGAACCGTGCACCTTAGAACCCAAGACAATCCTGAGGGTTTCGCAGAATGTCCTGCATATGATCTCTACCCGCACAGATATATCCCCAGCCCCAAGGTTCATGCGCCCCTTACCACCCGAAAATGTACAACACCCTACAAGGAGGGGCCCCATAGCTACATAACTATACTTATAAGGCCTATAACTACAAGTTATGGAACTTATAGCCATAGTTACCCCAACTTATTACCCAACTTATAACTGGGGGGCCCCTCCTTGTAGGTTCTTCCCTCAATTCTCCCCAGCACCCCCATCCTCCATGTAATTAGCTTTAACCCTTACCCTACATGAGACTTGTCGCGGGGTAATATTGTGTCCATTCTGGAAAACGGCTTCCCTCCAATAGTATCCTTCCTCTATTTTGCTTTATAGACCCACAGGAGTTGCAGTTGTCCGAAACGACTTTTGGACACCAACACCATTCTTCCAAGACCCTGCTCCCTAAATCCCAAACACTAAATGTCACTAAATCCAGAGCGCTTAGACCTCAATTCTGAACCCTACAATCTAAGCTTGCGACCCCCAGCCCTAAACCCTAAACTGGGTTGCTGTTAAGGAACTTAAATTAAGTTACTATATTGGGGAAACCCTCTTATTTACTATATATACCCATTATGGTAACTCAATTTAAGTTCCTTAACAGCAACACAGTAAACCTTCAAGATATCTTCCGTAGTGTATTCAGAAATCCCCAAATGGTCTAGGCGCAGGCCGCTATCCAAGCACAGGTGCCAGCAAGGGGAGCTCAACGGTTTACCCCAAGGGATCCAAGGCTTCGGGACTAGAATTTGGATTTAGGGTTTAGGGTTTAGGGTTTTGGGTGTTACAACTGGATCAATGTTAGGAATCCTTTATACTTTTAGGGGTATTCGGATTCCTTACATTTATGTAAAAAGGATCCTTTTTTCTTCCCAGGGTAATGTGGGCTAAGACAAGGAGGCCCCCTAGTTATAATTTGGGTTATAAGTTGGGCTTAAATATAGTTATAAATTCCGTACATTGTAGTTATTTGACTTACACGCATAGTATGTAGCTAGGGGGCCCCTCCTTGTAGGACCTAAAGGATTAGGATGTAGGGACTAGGATCTAGCGATCAGGATTTAACTGGCTTTGTGTTGCGTTTAGAACCCTAAACCCAAAACCCTACCTTACCCTCATCACGGGGATCCCGAATCTTAGCCGCCCGGAGAGCCCCAACGTGTGTGTAATTTCATGGCGCAGGGGTGAGGGTTTAGGGTTTAGGGTTCAGGGTACGGGTTGACGGAAAACCCTAAACCCAAGTGTTTGGGGATTTATGTAGTCAGATTTTGGGGTACGCGGTTTGGATACTGCTCCCTTTCATTAGCAGCTGGAGAGTGTATGACCCCTGATATAAATGGGTGTGACCCTGGAAGGTTTGGGGTTCAGGGTGGGCAGTTTGCCCGTCGCGGCTGGCTCTGGTGCTTATGTGAAATGGGTGGATCCGGCAGGAAAATCAGAAGCCACCCAGTACTGGCATGCGACGAGATGCCACCAAAAACCCCAAACCCGAAGCCCTGAAGCACCGGTGAGTGAAGACTTCCTTCAGGATCCTGGGTTTCATGATGAGGAACTTAACTTAAATTGAGTAATCATAATATGGGTAGATAATGACTGATAAGGTTTCCTGATTATATTCAAATAATATGGGTAGATAAGAAATGATAAGGTTTCCTGGTTATAGTCATTTAATTGAAGTCCCTTCACAGCAACCGAGTCACAGGCTGAACAAGTCTTTCGCAGGCTTTGCTGTCCAGACGATCCGGGCTAGGTTTCAGGGATGAGTTCTCAAGGGCGTTATGGCGTTATGGGCTTCCAGCTAGGAGTTTTGACGTTGAGGATTTGGGATTTAGGCGTTAGGGTCTGTTGGGAGGCGGGGTATATTCTGTTACCACCCAACTCAGTGGTCCCTCACCCTCCCCCTACATAAGCTTTAGTCTCTGAACTCCTAGTATCCCCCTTAATAACCCCGATAGTAGTCCGCGATGCGCTCCCCTATATGTTCCCCTCTAAGGAGTTTGGACTACCGCAGCCAAAAGGCTCTGACTACCTCTCATGTATTGGGCTTAGGCGGATTTGGATCTCTTGTTCAGGGTAACGGCCGGATATTGCCATGGTGTACACAACCCCAAGGGTCCAAGGACTGAAATAATGTGATGTTATTGCCCAAGAAATAAAATCTGAATGGTATAGGGGATCTCAAGCCCAAATATTTGGGTCCTTGGACCCTCAGGGCAACCTAGAGGAATGATCATTCACTTTACCTCAAAAGTCTGAGCCCTAAACCTCGAACCCCGGCAGTCCTAAACCTCAAAGCCTACATCCTAAACCCTCAACCCTCAACCCTCAAACCCTAAATCCCAAAAACCCTAAACCCTAAGTCCCTAAGTCCCTAAACCCTAAACCTTCAATCCTAAATCCTAAGCCCTAAAACCTCCTCAATCCGGTGGCCAACCCATTGAGGCCCGTGAGCAATCTCTGGGATTGGTGCAGGCACGGTCAGGGAAGGGCTCATGGCCTGGATGCGGTCGAGGTGGTTGAGGTGTTTAGGGTTTCGGGGTTTAGGGTTTCAGGGTTTAGGGTTTTAGGTTTTAGGGTTTAGGACGTTTAGGATTATGTTTTAAGTTGTAGTGTTGGGGGTGTTCAGTTATGGATTAGTAAGCCAGCCCGGCCAAAATCAACCTTTCAGCGTGGTGTATGGGGACCGACAGCCCAAGGGCGCAGAGCAGGTAGGTATCATTCCAAGGGCTTTGGAACCCTAAGCCCTAAACCTGTTTAGGACCTTAGGGTTTAGGGTTTTAAGGTTTACCTGGGCCCTAAAAGTATGTAAAATAATGGCCTTTTGGGTTATTATTATGGGTTTAGGGCTATTATTTTACATACTTTTGGGGTTTAGGTAAACCTTAAACCCTAAACCTAAACCCTAAACCTCTGGCATTGACCCACCTTCTTAGTGGGCATTGGCCCTAGGGTTCTGGCTCTAGGGTTCCGGCTCCAGGTCCTGGCTCTCGGGTTCGGGCTCTCGGGTTCGGGCTGTAGGGTTCTAGGGTTCGTTCGACCTTTAAAGACCGGGCTGTAGGGTTTGGGTTTTGAGGGTTCGGGCTTTAGGGTTGAGGAAGGTCTTATGTTGAGATTGATTCCCGAAGGGTTCAAACAACTGTTTTTCCTAAGGGTCCAAGGGCCCAAATATGAGGGCGTTAGGTTTCAAATACCATTCAGATTATAATACTCGGGCCCTAATACCGCATTATTTGAGGCCTTGAACCCTAAACCCCCAACCCCTATAAACTCCGCATGATTTAAGTCCTTGGCCTCTTAGGGTTGGTGGCTTGCGTTCACATCTCATTGACATACGGAGCCGAGAGCGTGGACGGAACACAGAGACCGAAATCGTGACATTATAAGTTAGGGTTTAGGGTTTAGACTTTGCAAGCCAATTCCCCCCAGATTAGTGTTTAGGGTATACAAGGAGGGGCTCCCTGGTTACATGACTATACTTATGAGTCCTATAACTACAAGTCATGAAATTTATTAACCATCATTCTTAGGGCCCATCTTTGCAGGGTGTCGGGTTGAATCTTGAGGCCCTAAACCCTAAACCCTAGTTTACCCTTCCTGCTCAGCACTGCTCTTCGGATGTCAGGCGCAGGCGGTTTTCGAATCCCAGGCCTATACTCTGGGCGGGAGTAGGGTTTAAGGTTTAGGGTTTAGGGGGAGAAGTCATCCACCACCTTACATGGAAAAGGTGTATATAGGGTTTATAGGGATGAGGGCTTAGGCTTTCCCATAAAAAGAGGTACATTTTGGGGGGTCCCTCCTGTAATAAGGATTATAGTAATTTGGGATCTCTATTGGGGTTCCCCCGTTTTGGGGAAACTATCATATACATTGTACCCCAGGAGTCAGAAACACTATTGGGGTCTGAACTGGTGCAAGGGTCCCTCCGTCCAGCTGGATACATATTCCAGTTAAAATGGACACATACATCTAGCAATCCTGCTTAAACCCCTGGGCTCCAAATAGCCCAATGTAGGTACTATTTACAGACATTGGCGCCCAATGTAGGTATTATTTATAGACATGGAGCCCCAGGGTATCCTTAAACCTCAAACCCTAAACCCAAAAAACCCTTGAACCCCAAAACCCTACAGCCAAAAGCCCTAAACCTTAAGTTTCCTTCTAGCATGTTGTAATTTGGGGGGGCTGTTCTGTGAAGTGCGCCGTGGGTTCAGAGCTTCTAAGTTAGGATCTGAGGTTGCTTTAGGGTTTAGGGTTTAGGGGTTTAGGGTTTAGGGTTTAGGGTGCCGAGGTTGCAATCGCTAAAAACAAATAAAATGATCAGGATTGCGGGCTGCGGCGGTCACCCCGATTCGTCAGAACTCTTCAACCCTTCATGTTACGCAGACCCTAAACAGATACCCTAAGCCTCAAATCCTGAAATCTAAACTAAACCTAGCTTTTTGCTAAATGTAGAAGGCTTGCACCACCCTCAGTCCCCTGAGGCGTATCATTCACCTCAAAGACCGTCAGATTTTGGATTTCATATCAGTACGTACTATAGCGTCCCTGTCTAGGGTAGGCATTGCAGTAGCTTCGGGATTCAAAAGATTATGAGATTTCCTCCATCGATCAGCAGTACTAGACTTTCTCCCATGGAACTCATGTTGAACGTCCTACCGCTCCAAAGCGGCTTCTGTTTTAGGACATTGGGGGTGACATGTTCCGGTTTGAGTCCAAATGTTTCTACCTGAAGCCCCCAGAAATCCTAATGCAAGGCTCCTTGCGCCTACGGCATGAAACCCTAAACCCTAACCCCTAAACCCTAAACCCCAAACCCTAAACTCTGATAGGCGAAGATCCTTGATCCCCAGATCTTCCCCCAAACCTATTCTTAATCCTGAACCCTGAATGAATGAACAATCAGCCATACATGTTCTATCGTCTAAACTCCTTAAAGGGGGTGAAGAAAGGGGAGTGTATAGGGGAGTAGTATTAAACCCTAAACCCTAAAACCTTCAGCCATTTATACTCCCTCGTATCAAGCTCGGGTAGGGCAAATCCACAAGGCCGCGCCCGTGGGTGCAAGGAAACGCCCTAAGGGTCCAAGGACCCAAATAATGGGGCTTTAGGGCCCAAATACCAAGTATATTCTAGTATTTGGGCCCTAACACCCTATTATTTGGGGCCTTGGACCCTTAGGGAATACCTTGATTTCCATCTGAGTTCCCAGAAGTTTGCATCGGAGATCCTTGGCGATGGGTCGTCAAGATGCAGCACTAGACGGATCTCATGTTTATCCAGCTTCCCGTTCGGGGTCCACCTTTTGAGTCAGCAGATTCACGCGTAGGGCTTAGGGCTGAGGGTTTATAGAGAATGCCCTAAAGCCTAAACCTTTAACCCTAAACCTTAAGCCCTTCACCCTAAAGAAGCTCTCGCAAGCAAGAAGGCCATCACAGTTATATGTGATCAGAGTCCTGAACCCATAAGCTCCTAAACCCAAACCGTGTTCTTGCAGTAGTTCGTGAGACGTTTCACCCTGTCCTAGATAAGCTCTCGGACAGGTTAGGATTCTTCGTTAACTTAATATACTGGGCGGATTTATAGTTGCGCCCCTTGCGCCCCCATTGCGTTTTTTCACCCTCTGTTGAGGTTTTTCATGCAAAAAGAAGATCTGTTTGCAGCCAATCACCAAAACCATTGTGAGCATGCTTTCCAAAAACTCAGCATAGTTTCTGATCCGATTTGCACATGCCTGAAAACGTGTGCGCAACAGCTCACTGGCATGCTACGTGAACATGCTTCATGCGAGACGTGCACTGAAGCAAGGGGCAGACACGTGTAGCTGCATCACAAGAAGTTAAGTAGCCACTTATAAAGGTAAGCCATAAACGTGTAGTGTAGTCCCAAACTTCGATAGGCCAACGTGTGTGGTGGATCTATCTTGAATCTTTTAGTTGCGCAACCCGAAAACCCAACCCTTTACAAAACCATGTCGACGACTTGACCGCTGCTCGGGGGGATCCTGTGGACAACCATAGGCGGGTAGCGTTCTTTCTGACTGCTGCCCTAGAAATAAAGTTACTGGGCAAGGACCCTCTACAAATTCCTATAACATGGGTAGCGGTCTATCCGACTGCTGCTCGGGTAGTGGTCTATTTGACCACTGCTTCAGGTGGCTGCATGGCAATGACTGCCCCAGGTGGGTACGTGGGTAGCGGTCTCGACCACTGCCCTAGCTTAGATCAGTAACAGGTATTAAAAATCATCGGTATTCTTGGACCTTGCTTACCTGCCAAATACCAATAGGCCGCTAGAGATGAATCCTTTAACTCCGGGCTTAGCTTCTCTGATCTAGTGGCATGAACTAGACTATAGGAGAAACCCCAATCAGCAATTATGGCACAGGGTTGTTGCTATTAGGCAACAACTTTTATCAGCTTTGAACCCAAACCCTCTAAACGAAAGAGTAGACCCCAGATGAGAAACCCTTTGCAGAACTTTCAAACCTCAAGCCCTTTTTTCCATTCAACCCTATACCCTTTGGACCCTGTACCCTCTAAGTCCGTTAAACCTTGAACCCTTTCAGCCTCAAACCCTAACACGGATCCCTAAACCCTGCTCCGCTGACGCGCATCCACGGGGCTGCCTGCGGCAGGAGGCCGATTGGGGTGCTTGGGTGTCAGTTTCTCCGGTTAAGGGTTGAAGCGGCTTAGGGATTTTTAGGGATTTAAGGTTTAGGGTGGGAATAATTATAGAATTTCGTGTTGGGGCTTTCGGGTAAGAAGGCTTACTAAACAGCTAGAGCAGCAGTCCAGTAGACCACTACCCACCCGCAAGCACAACTCCAAGAAGGTTCAGGCTAAACAGCTAGAGCAGCGGTTTAATAGACCACTACCCACCTGCATATGCATACCCAAGACCTGGATAAAGACCGCAAGCATTCATGTCTCAGTACAGCACCCTCCAACCCTGTCGACTCTAAGCCCAAAAAATCAATTTACGGTTTGAGAGCTGGGGTTGGGGGTTTAGGGTTTAGGGTTGGGGTTGGGGGTTTAGGTTTAGGCTTAGCGTATGGGGTTTAAGGTTTAGGGTTTAGGCTTAGGGTCTAGGGCCTAGGGTTTAGGGTAAACCGGATAGTGGTCTACAAGACCGTTGCCCAATTGCCTATCTTGATTCAGGAACCGGGTCGTGGTCGACAGTTGAAACTTAGGACCCGGGTAGCGGTCTACTCGACCGTTGCCCAGTAGCTTATCAGTTACGAGGGTAGTGGTCTACTCGACCGTTACCCGGTAGCTTCTTAGTTGTGACGAGCTAGGAAGCGGGTAGTGGTCCACTCGACCGTTGCCCAGTGGCTTCTTAGTTACGAGGTAGGCTGCGGGTAGTGGTCTACTCGACCGTTGCCCGGTAGCTTATTAGTTACGAGGTAGGAAGCGGGTAGTCGTCTACTCGACCGTTGCCCAGTAGCCTACTAGTTACGGGGTAGGAAGCGGGTAGTGGTCTAATCAACTGCTGCCCTAGTTGATCTGGGTAGGCGCAGGATGAATGGCAATGGGCCACTGGCAGTTACGATATGCTGTGCTAGAAACTTTGGCGGGTCTATAGCGCTATGTTGCTCTATGTTTTCAGATCATATGCTGAGAGGGCTGTGGTTGGTTTCAGAGGGCTGTAGTGGGTTGGTTTAGGGCTAGGGCTTGGGGTTCCCAAGGGTTCCGTTGCGGAGAAGGTGTTAATCTCTACCGTCCCATACTACAGAAGGACTACATGTCCACACTCCACGCACTCATGGCGGGTTCTACCTATCTCTTTCTTTGCTTCAGGCCTCGCGTGTAGAATCCTCATAAGTGTGGGATTACCCGTTCGGACTACCCCTGTGGGTCCTGTGGGTTCTCTGGTTAGCATTGTGGGTTCTTTCTCCGGCCCTGTAACGGAACCCAGAACGGAAGCATGTTCGTAGTGGCCCCGCCAGCAGATTCTAGCCCCATGATGACGTCTGGTTCCCAACCCCTCTGAGCACCGGAGGTGGCAGTCTTACACTTTCCATGTGTTTACATGTAACCCTGACATGTCTTCAAGGTTTGGGTTTCAATTAAGTTTTAATAAGGTTGCAGGCAAGCCAAGCCAGAGTCGCTGCCATTGACGTCATCGTCAAGGTACTGCACCACCATTTGTGGGTAAGCCTGCGCACCATTCAAGACAACGAACTCCTGGTGCTTTGCGGGCCGAGTCTGGGATGGTGAGCGGTGCTGTAGACGCACTGGCTGCCAAGTACGGATGGCGGAAAAGTGACGTGGGCAATGATCAACGTATTGTCGCCATTTCGGCAGTACTGGTGAGGCCTTGCCTGTTCGATGCCTCACGTAGCGGCCAGCATCTGGTGCCTGTGACCCACTGCCGAAGCCCGAATGACAGAACCCGAGCTGCTAAAGCAAACGTTAAACCTGAAGCAAAAGGTTGAAGGATAGGGTGTCACAGGGTTCGGGCCTAATTGAACCCAAGTCCCAGACGTTACCGCGTAGAAGCCGGAGCCGAACTCTCTAGCCAAAGCAACCCTTTGACTAAACCTAAAGCCGAAGGTTTAGGGCGTAGGGTCGCACAGGAATGGGGCCTCTAAAGCATGGAAAACCAAGCCCAACACCTAAACCCCAGGGCCTATGATTCGAACCCCAAATCCCCATCATCCTTAGACTTTTCATTTCACATTGTATTTCAGATGAGTCTGGTCGGGTCAAGAGCCTAAACCTAAGAAAAGAGGGCCCAACCGGTATTCTTAATGCATGGCTCCTTGACCCCAGACTCTTCCCTATCTTATCCCAAACCCCACCTGAATCATAAACCTAAGAACCTAGCCAAAGCAACCCGTTGACTAAACCTAAAGCCGAAGGTTTAGGGCGTAGGGTCGCACAGGAATGCGGCCTCTAAAACATGGAAAACCAAGCCCAACACCTAAACCCCAGGGCCTAAGATTCGAACCCCAAATCCCCAGCATCCTTAGACTTTTCATTTCACATTGTATTTCAGATGAGTCTGGTCGGGTCAAGAGCCTATACCTAAGAAAAGAAGGCCCAACCAATATTCTTGATGCACGGCTCCTTGACCCCAGCCTCTTTCCTATCTAATCCCAAATCCCACCTAAGTCTTCAACCTATGCACCCTAACCTAAGAATCCAAACCTAAAGGCAAACCTCTCAATGGGAACCTTGGGCCTTGCAGCCAGGCCCAGCGTCGCCAGCCCACAGTACGTTTGATTGAGGGTTTAAGTTTAGGGGTTTAGGGTTCAGGGTGGGTTCAGGGTTTATGGGTTCAGGGGTTCAGGGTTTATGGGTTCGGGGTTTAGGGTTTAGAGTTTACGGGTCATGGCCTAGGGTCTGACATCAAGGTTGAAGGGTCTTCACACCAGGGAGAGGAAGATCAAGGGCAAAGACCCTATCCAAAGAAGACCCATTCCAGATTTCCAGGGCTTAGGTTCAACTTAGGGATTCATGTCACATGAGCAAGGGTCTGAGAGGTCAAGAGCCTAAACCTAAGAAAAAGAAGGCCCAAGCAATATTCTTAATGCACCGCCCCTTGACCACAGACCCTCCTTATCCTAAACCCCACCTAAATCCTAAACCTCAAAACCCTAACCTAGGAACCCTTAATATCTTGCGCCGAACCAGGCAGAATGCGTTACAGTAAAACAGCAGCTATCCCGCCCAATCCCATAATTTAATACCCTATTGCTGACCTATAGAAACTTATTGTTTAAGCCGCGGCAGTGGTCAAGTAGACCGCTACCCATGTAGCATTACAGTTGAACAGCAGCTATCCTACCACCTAGAAGTCCATAGTTTAACATCCTATTGCTGATCTGTAAATAGTATTTAAACCGGGGCAGTGGTCAAGCAGACCGCTACCCATGTAGCATTACAGTTGAACAGGCTATCCTACCAACTAGAAAACCATAGTTTAATACCCTGTTGCTGATCTGAGAAATGTTAGCTACCCATTCTTGTAGCCGCAATTCTATAGAAGGGGCAGTGGTCTCACAGACCATTACCTCGAGAGCACGCACAGGCTGCCATGCAGTTCTGACCGGTCAGTGATATGAGTAGATTCATGGGCGCGCACACGCGCGCGGAGCCCCCATACACCCCTGACCGGTCAGGGGTGTATGGGGGATTCGCGCGCGCGTGAATCCCCCATACATCCTGACCGGTCAGGACTGTATGGGAAGCACATACACACATACCTGATGATAGGCTGCGGGAAGTCGACACGTACGGCAAGCACATGCGCAAGTGAACCCTGTATGGAGCTCTGTGGGTTTCCCCCCAGACCCCCATACACCCCCAACCGGTTGGGGGTGTATGGGGG
>CAJNIZ010021090.1:71421-85763 GCA_905231905.1 Symbiodinium pilosum
TTGGGCTATCTGTCATACCATTACGGATACGTGGTCTTGGATCCGGAGGGTATGTTCTCCTGCACAAGCGAAGCCCAGCCCATCCCACGGAACCAACACGGTTACACGTAATGGTATGACAGATAGCCCAACCCATCCCCCATACACCCCCAACCGGTTGGGGGTGTATGGGGGTCTGGGGGGAAACCCACAGAGCTCCATACAGGGTCCCGCTCTGCGTGTGATGCTGTCCTTTATCTTGTCGCGCACGTTAACGTGTGCAAAATGGTCAAGGACACACACGTTTGCCTCTGTATTTGCCTTTGGGAAATCTGGGCCTTCAGTTCTACGGGGTTGAGGGTTTGGGATTCAATCAAAGGGCGCTGGGCTCGTAATCCGGAAAGGACCCCTAGATCTCCCTGAGAATCCGTATACGCTCCGAAGATGCCTTGGAGCCGCATAGCTTCTGAGATGCTCACGTGGTGGGCCAGAAAGGATCCAGGCGCGGGACTGGGGTCACTGGCCCTCGGTCTAAAGTTTTATATGACCCCTACAAGTGGAAAGTGTTGCCTAGATCCTACACTCTAAGCCCTAAACCTTATTTTGGAATCCCACTCCGGGCGGCCAACATCAAGGTCCACAGTACACGTGTTTTGCACAATAGTGTTAGGCCCAGAACATTGTGGATGCATATAGGGGTTACGTAACAAGGACAGTGGATCAGAATTAGGAGTCATTTTGAGGGCTCTGTTAGTCCATTAAGACTATCATCCAACCGTAAATGACTGGCGGCACTGGGCTCGTAATCCCGACAAGAACCCAAGAGTTCTTTGATACCCTGTATACGCCCCTGAAAACAGAACACCTAGCCCCCCCCCCTCCCCAACCTCAGAAATCCTCATGTGGTGGGCCAGAAGGGCTACAGGCGGGGGACTGGGGAACTGGTCATTAAAAAGTCGCTGGCCGTGACTCCAATGTCATCGGATATGACTCCTGGAATTACCCAGAAAAGTGGCCTCGTATACCCGAGCGCTGCTAAATCCTAAGCCCTAATCCCTAAACCTGAATTCACACTCCCAGTCTGGGCTGGCAGCATCAGGGTCCACTGCACACGTGAGTTGTGCAGCAGCCTCAGGGCCAGGTCGGTTATATGTTGGGTTTAGGAGGCTATATAAGGGTTTACACAAGACAATGGATCAGAATTAGGAGTCATGTTGAGGGCTTATTATTTGTTTGATCCAACCGTGAATGACTGGCGGCACTGGGCTCGTAATCCCGACAAGGACCCCAAGAGTTCCCGCGTAACCCGTATACGCCCCTGAATGAAAACAGAACACCCATGGCCCCCCATCTTCACAAATCCTCATGTGGGTGGGGCAGAATGCGGGAGACTGGGGAATTGGGGATGATATTCAAGTTTCACGCTTGAAGTCGATATCGAATTTGCTTACGGGTCACACATGGGGCTTGATGGAGTTAGGGTGTGGGGAGGAAAAAGGGCACTGGGCCGGAAATCCCGACGAGGACCCCCAGAGTTCCCGCATAACCCGTATACAGCCCTAAAATCCCTTGAACAATCCATCTTGAAAAATCATCTCCGGCGGGAGGCTCGGGAATTCGGGATGAGGCTCCAAGACGCATGCTCCAAGTTCAATATTGCTTTTCGTTCACATGAACCTGGGTTCAGCTCTACAGTGTGTAGGGTTGAAAGGGGGTAATCCAGACTGGGACCCTAGAGGCTCCTGATAACCCGTGTACGCCCCTAGGACTGGGGTATCGGTATTGTGGATTCAGACTCTAGATTCTCATGCTTGAAGCTGTACAAGTTCAGCGAGTTAAGATTTAGGCAGCTTTTTGACGCAACTGCAGTGTGGAGATCGGGCAGACTGTGCCCGCCATTGTTGGGCGTCCCGGCAGCATGTGGATTCCACGACGACTCCATCCATCCTGATTCCCCTAAAACTGGGAAAACGAAGAGTAGACGCATACCGCTACATCCACAATTTGCCACACTGGTATCTGACTGGATGTTTAAGAGCCCGCTGGCTGACAACAGGACTGACTGCACTTGGCCATTTCCAGGTCAGAAATTACGTGGCACAGCGCCCGTGTTCCCTGGACTCAGCAAGCGAGCTGGACATAGACAATGGTGGAAAAGACAATGGTCGAAACCCGTGAGTGAGCGTGCCTATTTGGGACCCCTGAACGACCTGGTGCAGGTCTTGAAGCGTGAGATACGCAAGGATGGCAAATCTCATGCGTGGTCAGATGTGGACGTGGACATGCTAGGCACGCACTCCCTCAAGAGATCAGCAGCAACTTGACTGAATGGCTAGAATACAAATTTATGAAACCCTAAACCCCTGAACCCTAAACCCAGACCCAAAACCCTCAACCCAGACCCAAAACCCTAAACCCCAAAGCTTGTGGCCAAAGTTGTTCTACCCTCCAACCTTGAGGCGATACTCTTGACAGACCACTGTCAATCTGCGGCTGTTGTGAGTGCAATTTGCGGTACTACAATCCGGACGATCCAGCGGGTCTATGACACCCCTACACCCAAGCGGCAAAGGGCAGCCGTCAGCGAAGCCTTCGGCGCAGTGGTGGGAGGCATCGATGGGAAGCGCATGGAATGCAGCAGCAAAAGCATGTTCAGATATTGCCCTAGGTGTGGTCTGGAGTGCAAAGATGGGTGGGCATTTTGCCCGAAGTGGGGGCAGAAGCTAGTGTGAAAAAGGAACAAGAGATCATGTGCGCAGGGGAGTGGGGACAGGGGAACCAGACGTCATCATCATGGGGCTTGAATCTGCTGGCGGGGCCACTACGAACATGCTTCCGTGCTGGGTTCCGTTGCAGGGCCGGAAAGAGAACCCACAGGGCTAACCAGAGTTGGGTATTCCCACACATCATGAGGAGTCCACATGCGAGGCCAGAAGCAAAGAAAGAGATAGGTAGAACCCGCCATGAGTGCTTGGAGTGTGGACATGTAGTCATTCTGTAGTATGGGACTGTAGAGATTAACACCTTTTCCGCAACGGAACCCTTGGGAACTCCAAACCCTAACCCTAAACCAACCCACTTCACAGCCTTCTGAAAACACCACAGCCCTCTCAGCATATAATCTGAAAACAGAGATCAACATAGCGCTATAGACCCGCCAAAGTTTTTAGCGCAGCATATCGTAACTGCCAGTGGCCCATTGCCATTCATCCTGCGCCTACCCAGATCGACTAGGGCAGCAGTCGAGTAGACCACTACCCGCTTCCTACCTCGTAACTAATAAGCTACTGGGCAACGGTCGAATAGACCACTACCCGCTTCCTACCCGTAACTCAGAAGCTACTGGGCAACGGTCGAGTAGACCACTACCCGCGTCCTAAGTTTCAACTGTCGACCACGACCCGCTTCCTGAATCAAGATAAGGAATTGGGCAACGGTCTTGTAAACCACTACCCGGTTTACCCTAAACCTTACTCAACCCTAAACCCCGACCCTAAACCCTAAACCCCCAACCCCAGCTCTAACCCTAAACCCTAAATTGATTTTTTTGGGCTTGGAGTCGAAAGGGTTGGAGGGTGCTGTATTGAGACATGAATGCTTGCGGTCTCTAGCTTCAGTCCCCACAGCCCTCGAAATTCCAGGTCTTGGGTATGCATATGCAGGTGGGTAGTGGTCTATTAGACCGCTGCTCTAGGTGTTTAGTAAGCCTGAACCTTCTCGGAGTTGTGCGGGTGGGTAGTGGTCTACTGGACTGCTGCTCTAGTAGGCCTGAACCTTCTTAACCCAAAGCCCTAAGACAAGCCGTATATCCAAACCTCGACCCTGAAGCCTAAACTCCAAACCCTCAACCATGCAAACCCTAAACCCTAATCCCTAAACTCCAAACCCTTGTAAACCCCAACCCTTTACCGGAGAAACTCCCCAGCCGGCCTTCTGCTGCAGGCAGCTGCAGATGAACGTCGGCGGAGCAGGGTTGAGGTGTTTAAGGTTTCAGGCTGAAAAGGTTCAAGGTTTAAGGGACGTAGACGGGATACAGGGTCCAAAGGGTATAGGGTTGAATGGAAAAAAGGGTTTAGGGGTTTAAGTGTTCAACAGATGATGAAGTTTGAAATTCTGCAAGGGTTTAAGATTTTGGGTCTACTCTTTTGGTTACAGTGTTTGGGGTTAATTTCTTAGGGTTAAAGTTGCATGGTTTAATAGCAACAACCCTTTGCCATAATTGCTGATTGGGGTTTCTCCTATAGTCTAGTTCATGCCAGTAGATCAGAGAAGCTAAACCCGGAGGTAAAGGATTCATCTCTAGCGGCCTATTGGTATTTGGCAGGTAAGCAAGGTCCAAGAATACCGATGATTTTTAATACCTGTTACTGATCTAAGCTAGGGCAGCGGTCGAGTAGACCGTTACCCATGTACCCACCTGGGGCAGTCATTGCCATGCAGCCACCTGGAGCAGTGGTCAAATAGACCACTACCCGAGCAGCAGTCGGATAGACCGCTACCCATGTTATAGGAATTTGTAAGGGTCCTTGCGTAGTAACTTTATTTCTAGGGCAGCAGTCAGAGAGACCGCTACACGCCTATATGGTTTGTAGGATCCCCCTGAGCAGCAGTCAAGTCGAGTAAATCGAGGAGATGGTTATGATTGTAGCTAGATAATTTTTGTGACTTCACTGTCAGCAGCCCAGACTAGATACTGCACGTGCGGTCATCATCCCCACATTAAAGGCTAGACGTGCGCATCCTCCTCCCACAGCCCCACCTACCAACAAGCAAAGCATGTCATCTACGTGTGTATGTCTTCTTACTCTGCTGCGGAGGCAGACGGTCTGTTTTGTTCAGGAGCATCCGCCCATGCCCATAAACGTGTCTCTTTTCAGGCATATGCAAATCGGATCAGAAACTATGCTGAGTTTTTGGAAAGCACGCGCGCAATGGTTTTGATGATTGGCTGCAAACAGATCTCCTTTTTGCGTGAAAAACCTCAACAAAGGCTGCAAAAACGCAATGGGGGCGCAAGGGGCGCAACTATAAATCCGCCCAGTATACTAAGGCCAAGTTCTGAATCCTAAGCCCTTAACCCTGAACCCAAACTTTACATCCCAACCCGAAGTCTTCAAATCCTAGATCCTAAGTCCTCAACTCCAAGCCCTAAATCCCAAACCCTGCACCCCAAAAGTATGAAAAGGCCGATTGTTGACGTTTGTTAAATCATCCTTTGCCAGTGTTCTAGCTATTTTTGAGGTCCGAACCCTAAGCCCTAGACTTAGAATCCTGAGCCCTGAACCCTAAATCCTAAACCCTTAACCCCTGAAACCCCTGAATTCCGTTCTTTGCTGGCTCGCTCGAGAGGCCCAGTCCCAGCGCGCAGAGCTTGCGCAGATCCTGAGCAGTGCTGGGCGCCCGAGGATTAGGGTTTAGGGTTTAGGACTTAGGGTTCAGGGTTTAGGGTTTAAGGTTTATAGGGTTTAGGGTTTAGGGTTCAGAATTTAGGGTTTAAGGCTCAGGAATTGGGGTTCAGGGCTTAGGTTTTAGGACTTGGAGTGATTTCTTGATTTAGGGTGTAGGGCGTCGGGATTACTGCAAGATAGCCTGTAGGGATTGTTTTGAGATACAATTAGCCCATCGTCCCAGAGAGTTCTTCGCGCCGCTTTTCCTTTTTACATCCGTTTCGGGCTCTCTGTACCCCAAACCCCAAACCCTACGGGGCTAAGATCCAACTGTTGAGGTTTAGTGGTTGGATGTATATCCCCTGTTATGGTGCTGTGAGAAGGCCCCACTCTTGTCAGCATTCTGTTGATTGACTGTCGCTCTGCTGCGAGGTGAGGCAGAGATTCCTCCCTCCTCCCATGTTGTGGTGGGGGGCTGTTCTTTTTACCATGACTGTCGATCAAGTTAGATCTTTCCCCCTCCCTCGTGTGGTGTTGCGGGTCTTGTTTCTCTGCGTGCTGGCATCTTGTTTTGCTGAAAGCATGCAGACCTCCTCGCTCTTTCAATCTGAAGTCTGTAGCAGTTCAGCATTGAAATGTTTGGGTTGTGTTCGTCAGATCTTCCCAACTCGTTTTCTGTGCCCTTGTGGCGTGGGTGGTTTTTCTCTCCCTTATCACAATCCCTGCGGTTGTTGAGATTTTTGTTGGCATCTGCAACATGAAGAAAGCGAAGACGACTTGCAGATCGTGACCAGCACACCCGCCATCTTTGTGACTGTTGGCACTTTTGAGGCGTGCAACGTCAAAAGCGGTGACGTTTACGAGGATGGTGGACCAGCACGCCCACCGTCCCTGTGACCGTGTGCACTTCTGAGATTGGCGAGGTCCCTGCAAGGAGAAGGAAGGGGACCAAGAAATGGAAACTGGTTTTATAACTGGTTTGCTGTTAAGGAACTTAATTTAAGTTACTATATTGGGGAAACCCTATTATTCACTATATATACCCATTATGGCAACTTAGTTTAAGTTCCTTAACAGCAACCCAGATAAAAGGGGTGTAGAGGGATGATAGAATCTTGTTGCCTAAGCGAGTACCAATAGCATTTCAGCTTTATTGGATGTATCCTATACCAGAAGTCTACAAGGAATCTAGAATCATAATATTGGTAGTGATTTAGGCCCGTACTTCAGGCTTATAGGGTCCTTTTAACCTGGCAATTCCCAGCCCCTCATATGCGCATTATGTGATAGTTGTAGGGTCCTCTTATAACCCTGACACCTAGATTTTACGCCCCGAACCCAGACCCTAAACCTGAAACCCTAAACCAAACACCCTAAACCTTAAACTAAACCCTAAACCCTAAACCTTGACTCCTAAACCTTAAATCCTAAGCCCCACACTGTGTCGCATAGGTCCGCAACTCGGAAGATGCATCGCGGCGACACACAGAGAGTTTGGAGGTTCCAACCACGGGGAGATTAAGGTTTTAGGATTTTGAGTTGAGGGTTTGGGGTTTATACCCTAAACCCTAAACCCTATAGGGTTTAGGGTGTAGGGTTTAGGGTTCTTAGGCATTGCTCTGGTGTTGTGTAGGGTAGAGGGGAAAAATTGTAGCCCCAAAAGAAGGGGGGTGTTGGGGTTTGGGGCGTGTAGAGCTTAAGGATCATTTGGGGGTCTATGGGGCGTTGCGGTTTAATGTTTTGGCTCTTTTGGAGGTTGGTGTTTGCAAGCCATGTTGATTGGTGAACCTAGTCGTTGGGTTAGATGTAGTGTCACGGCATGAGGACGTCTCCAGGGTGGGTACCCAATGCTCTCATGTTCCCGAAGGTCAACGCAGATGTTAAGGCTGGAGTCCACCCTCTGGTGCAGGTACTTAGGGTTCAGGGTTTAGGGCTTTAGGGTTTAGAGTTCGCGGCGTAGGGGAAAACATCGTCCTTAGGAAATTTAATTTACGTTCTCACAAGACCGGCATAGTAGGAATATCTGGCACCCTGAAGGTACATCACTGTGATGCATGTGGGTCACTATTAGTGAGTGCCTGGGGCTTAGTGTAAGGTTTACCTAAGAGCCACAAGACCAGAAGAAGAAAAGGCACCAATACAGTATACATCCTCATATGAAATCCCCAAAATAAGGGTCCTTGAAATTTGGGGTAGTGTTTAGGTGGAAGTTATCAATCTCCACATTTGTCAGGCTTTGTCGCGACAGAGCGCAGAGGCTCCAGGCCAGCTCCTCAGGGCTTTGCAGGTTTCAGGAGGGTCGCGGTTAAGGTGTAGAGTTTAGGGTTTAGGGTTTAGGGTTTAGGGTTGGGGTCAGGGTTGAGGGATTAGGGTTTAGGGTTTTGGGAGTTGTCCTAAATTACTGTCAATACGGGGTCATTATATTCCGGGTCCCTATATAAATTTCTCCAGTTTGGGAACAGTAATTTAGGGAAACCTCCAGGAGGGTCTTGATAATGGGGTCAGGGTTGAGGGATTAGGGTTTAGGGCTTTGGGATCCCGAGTGTCGAGAAAGAGTTCAAGGTTTATGGATTGAGGCTGAGGGCTTTGAGACCCCAAACCCTGTACCCTAAACCGGGAGGGTTTAGGGATTGATGGTTAGAAAATAGGCTCAGGCTTAAGGGATTTAGGGTCTTGAGAAGGGCTTCAGGGTTTGGGTCCGGCTTAGGGATTGGAGTTGGGAGAAGGAGTTCAGGTTTTAGAGTTTTTTTAAAAGAAATCAGGGGTCCAAGAACACAAATAATACCTACCTTGCGCCCTAGCTAGTGTCAGTGAATTCTACCTACATTGGGCTACTTGGATCCCTAGGGAAAGGGTTTGAAAGAAAGTGATCTCCGGGCTTGAGGGATTGAGGGATGTGCGGAAATGCCCATTGCCCGTGAAGTGCTTTAGTGTTTCTGAGCCGTCTATGTTCCCATATGAGCCAGAGCCTACACTCCTAGTATTCCTTAATAACCCTTTTAATAGTCTAATATAATCCCCTATATAAACCCCTTTAAGGGGTTTGGACTATGGCTCATATCATCTACGACCCAACAATCTTGGTCCAAACCCTACAAGCCGAATTCAAGCCTGCATGACACCTAAAGCCTTGCAATGATGGTATGGCCCAAAGTCTAACCTCCTGAAAGGGGGTTATATAGGGAGTCATATAGGGTTTAGAGTTTAGGGCCTAAACTCTTTAAAGGGGCTTATATCGGCGATTATATGGGGGAGAATTAGAGGGCTGATTAGGGGGGATACTAGAATTTTAGACGATAGTTAGTATGACAGTAAATTAGCGTCATGCAGGCTTCTGTCCATCAACAATTCCGGTGTGCGCTTTGTGATGTTAGCGTTCTAAGAGGACAGGGGTCCGTAGTTTCTGCCTAAAACACCGGCTACGAGAGTAGTTCGCAAGGCAAAGTAGATGCTGCAAACAATCGAAGATTTCTGAGCAAATTTCATGCCAGCATGCTGCTTCGTGCCCTAAGCCCCAAACCCTAAACTTATCATTCTGGTTCAAGGGCCTCTCCAATGGACGGTGGAATGAGTCTCAAGGTGATGTGTGCGCCTGGGCGAACGCCCGTTCTGCCTGAATCTTGCTGGGCTGAAAAAAGTGCCAAAAAACGATCATCCCCCACGGCCAGCGCCACCCTGCCCGCCACCCAGCCCCCATCTTACAAAAGGGTCATTTGATGTTGAAAAGTTGGTTTATAGGTCTTAGGGTTGCACCTGCAAGATGCTTCTACAACTTGCCACCACCCTCCCAAATGAACCTGACAGGATCCACGAACCCGAATGCAGACACGTGACACGTACATCGCACAGATAAAACACCCCACACTCACTCGCAAGACCAATCAGGAAACTTAGGCCTCTCTCCTCTCCTGTCATCTCTCTCATCTCGCTCTCTTTTCTCTGCTCTCTCATCTCCCCTCTCTCCTCTCCTCTCTTCCGAGGTCCTCCGGTGGCTCCTCCGCCACCATCGCAGCCTGTAGCGAGGCGGAAGCTGCAGTTGAACCTCCTCCCCTCCCTGGGTTTTGGGGTTCAGGTTTAGGGCTTAGGGTTTAGGGCTTAGGGTTTAGGGCTTCCCCCTCAAAGACCCTAAACCTTGGGTACTGCCCCCTCTCAATGATGTGGGCCGTGCTTCAGCCAGCGGTTCCCCCCCAGAACAATAGGGCCCCCAGAAAAATGGAAATTAAGGACCCCTAGCCTCCCGCAGTTCTGAGGTCCCTGTGGATGGACATGAAAAAGATTGTCTGGGCTCTCCTAGGGCCCCAAAATCAAAACACATTAGAGGGAATGCACAATGATTACCCCTGATCCGGTAAACTCTGGCCCATTACACATTACAGGGGGCCTCAAGGCTAAGGAGTCCAACATTAAGAACAGTTGGAAGACAACAATGATATAGCCATGTTTAGCCGCCCTTAACATTACCCCTATCATAGAGTGCTTGCACCCAAATGAGCTGGTGTCAGCATTAGGGCTGCCAAGGGACCTCCTAAACCCTAAACCCTAAACCCTCCACCGTAGGGGTCCCTTTGGCTTGGCTTCCAGGGTCTGAAGGGGTCCTCAACCCTAAACTCTAACCCCTAAACTTTAAGGGAGACTTATGCGGAGGCTTTAGGCCAGCTAAGCTGTAGTCTGAGAATTTGTTTTTCCAAGAGCCCGAATACTTAAGGGTTAGGGTGTAGCATTTAGGGTTCAGGGTTTAGTATGCAGGGTCTAGGGTTTAGGGCGCATGGGAGTGTAAGGGGCAATGGGTGTCTAGGAACCCAGAAATTTCGGGCATGGCGCTGCCTGGAATTATGGAAGACTCAAATGAGAACAATGGGCCCCGACCGGTGACGGTGCCAATGCAACAAGTCTCAGAAGTTAAGGGTAATGGGACTAGTAAACCTAAAGGGTCCAAGGACCCAAACAATAGGGTTTTAGAGCCCAAATATTACAATATGAATGGTATTTGGGCCCTAAAACCCTATTATTTGGGTCCTTGGACCCTTAGGGACAGGTTTTGGGTAGTGAGGAACCTCCTGCAAAGTTCACGCAGAACCCGCCCCTGAGAACCTGAACCTGAAAAGCCCTAAACCCTAGCATCAATGTAACTTGGTGGTCCCTCCCTAAACCCTTAACCCTTAAACCCTACCCTAAACTCTAAACCCTATAAACCCTAAACAATTAAATTTGGTCTCTGCTTCAGCTTTCAGCTGCGGATGTTGGACACGTTTTTGTTGAGTGATGATCGTAAAGGCCGGCCCTCTATATGACCCCTATTATAGACTGCCTTCATGTGTGGATGCCCCCGCAAGCACCAGTAGGTCACAGGCAGATATGAAGAAATCTACCGGTAAGCTACGGAACATGTGAGGAGAGGACCGACCAGATTTCACGAGACCTGAAACACAGACCCACCGACTCATAATCCTCACAGAACTTGGTGTAGCATGCAGCAGGCTGGACATAGAAAATCTGAAAGCCGAAAAGCCATGGGCCACAGACCCTGAATCCCAACTCCTAAAGTAGCTCAAGCTATGTGAGCTCCCTAAAACTCGCCACGACCCTCACATGCATGCCAGTTCTGACATAGCACCTCCTGCGTTCAGGGTTTATGTTGTGGCAAATACTTACCCGAAGGGTCAATTAAGGCATACAGTACATTCTTAGGACTTAGAGGCCCTATATATATATATAAATGTAGATATATAAGCCCTAAAGCATATAAGTATATAATACACCCACATGGACACTGTGGTTTACAGATAGCCCAAGCAAGCTCAAGGGATTTTCTATCACTAGAAGACCCACATCGTGCCCCCCACCCTTATACTGCTATTCTTATTGAATCCGATTGTTATTATTACTGCCACTTATTTTCTATTACTGGTATTAAGTACTGCTGTTGTTGCTTTTCTGACCGTTATTTATGCTACTATTACTGCTGTTATTGTTAGTGTTAGTACGCTTGTTTCCCCAGCCCTCCTCAGCTCCCAATCGTTTCCACGTGCAGTCCGGAGTCTACGGGCGCCTTTACCGGAATCCAAAATCGCTTAGAGAGAGTCGAGGCCAAGATGGTTGAAACAGGGTTAGTTGGATTTCCCACTCTGCCATCTTGGTATATAGGAATGTAAGAGGACCCTAATATGACAATTCTCTCTCATAGTCGATATTGCTGGGTTGCGGCGGGCGTACCTAAGGTTAAGGGTTTACAGCGTTGAGGGAACGGGGAATGGCTTGCGGTCTACGTGCCCTATCAGTGCTCAGGGACTCAATTATGAGCAGTGACCAAAAACCATGAGAGTATGGTGTCTAAGACCTTTAACCGTCATGCTTACGTACGGGTTTCGGCTGGTTCCAGCTGACAGTTCAAACTAGTGAAGGCGTGTCCGGAAGATTTCCTTGTTTCTTTCCCTTGAAAAGCTCCCTTAGTTTTGATTGATATTTCTGGAGGAAAGACCGCTACTTGTAAGGGGATCCAATGAGGGGCTTCTTCATAACAGGCTCCTGTCAAAAACGAGAAATCAAGTGGCCGGCTGAATGCTGGGTCGTTCGGCTTCTGCGGCATAGCATCGGCATCGTGCAACACAAAGGGTTCGCTAGTGCTCCTGCGAGGGTACCTCAACCCAGACTCCTGGGAGGATCCAGACAGTAGAACCCTATACTACGATTGGGTTTAGGGTTCTACGGATCTTTGAGGGAGACGTGCTTTCTAGATCTTCCCAGGGATTTGGGAAGACAGATTTGCAACCTCTTACACCCTACGTAAGCTCTACACATTTCCGGACATGGGCGCCTATTAGGGGAGATCATATATTCGGGACTGTACTACAGTACCCAAGGCAACCCTAATGCTGACAGCAGCGCAGTTCGGAAAACCATCAGGAAGAAACCCTTGAGAAACTAAAGGCAGTCGAAGGTCCCAATCGGTGCCCCTAATGTGGACAGGATATTGTAGGGCATTGAAGCGTACATGATAGACATGGGAGCTCCCCTAAACTCTTTATAACACGCGTCACTATAGTGGGCTTCTCATTACAATAGGTCCCTATGTGAATGTCCCCATTCAGGGAACATTTGGTGCAAACCCTAAATTTAAAGATAATGCGGGATGATAATAATAGTAATGGTACACGTACTAGTAATGACTTTGGACCCTTAGGGGTAATAGTAGTAATGATGGTAAGCCCTAAACCCTAAACCCACAACCCTAAACCCTGAACCCTAAACCCTAAACCCTAAATTCAAGGGCCACACGGTTTCAACCTCAGAGGCGGCCTTCGCAGAGAGCGTTCGTGCCGCCGCGGCACAGGTGGAGGAGCGCAGGGAGTCCCGAAAAAGAACCCACTTATGGGGTTAGGATTCAGGGTTTGGGGTTTAGGGTTTAGTGTTTAGGATTCAGGGTTTGGGGTTCAGGGTTTAGGATTCAGGGTTTGGGGTTTAGGGTTTACCTGAACCCCACAAGTATATGTAGAATACTAGCCTTTTTTATGGGTTTTGGGCTGTTATTTTACCTACTTTTGAAGTCCAGGTAGGGCCATGCCACGATTATGATGGAAGCCCATACTTTACTGCATGCCATATACGTACTGCATATACATAGAATATCTAGATGCATGTCCATGTTTTTGGCATCGAGATGTAAGGTTCGGCGATTTGTGTCAAGACATGAGGGTGTAGCCGTGAAGGGCACCAATAGCTGAGCACTTCAGATTTGGGTACTGGTATAAGCTTTGCAGAGCTTCTTATGAGCCCTGAGCCCTAAACCCTGAACCCTCTATAAGTCTTGAGTACAAGGACTCTCAGCGTAGGAGCTCAGGAGTTAGAGTTGGGGGCTTCATAGGGTTTTGCATTGTGCCTTCCAGGCTTACACTTCCTAAGTGGCCCTAAACTCAAAACCGGAAACATGAAACCCACCCAGGCAGCGCGCTTCTTTTCACTTCCGGAGCCTGTTGGGTTTCTTGGTGAACGGTACTTTAGGGTTTAGGATTTAGGGTTTTAGGGATGAGGGCTCAGGGTTGAGTGCTTAGGGTGCAGGGTTTAGGATTTAGTGTTCAGGGTTTAGGGTGTAGGATTTAAGGTAGAGTTTAGGTTTCACGGTACGTGGAGGTTGATCCTGGCTGCAGATTTACTCCATCAATCGCCCTATGAGGTGTTAGGCATAGCCATCAGTAGGTAGACCCTAAGACCCTAAAGCCAACACCCCGAGTTTCCCAACCGTAGACCCCCATGAGCCGCGGTTGGGCTTAGCAGAACTCACCATGGATCCATATAGTGGCCATTACAAAAACACCAAAAATTGTATAGTAGTCTTCCTTCATTCCCCTACTTACCTCCAATAAGTCAACCCTAAACCCTATGTAGCCCTAATTGTCTGTTTTTTACTGTCTGCTAGCTGTTCCACTTGATTTTCCGTTCTAAGGGCCAAGTCCTTAACGTACCCTACACCCCCGTACCACAAATGCAAAAACCATATACCGCCCGTTCTAGGTCATCATCCCCAGAAACCCCTGTACAAGCCCGTATCGAATGTCATTGTCCATGTTCTTGATTTGATTTTCTGTCATTCCCTAGACTCTACACCCCAACAGGCAAACGTCCATCTAGTTTTCCATATAGTTCTTCACGTTTCCTTAAACCCTTAACCCTATTTTGTAGTTTCCATATCAGTTGTTTGTTTTGTCCATCTGATGTTTACGGGTTCCCCTGCTATCCCCCTCTTTACAAATCCCCTTAATTACATTGAATTAGGCCTAACTGAGAGAGGGGGGTCGCAGGGGAACCCATGAAGGTTCCTCTTCCTCAACCGGAGTGTTATGCTTGAAGCCTCAACGGTAAAACCCTACATCCTCAACTCTAATTCACCCCAATCCCTAAACCCTAATCCCTAAACCCTAAACCCCAAACCCTAAACCCTAAACCCTCAAGGCAGGGTAAACAGAAATTGTATTTACGCCC
>CAJNIZ010021101.1:0-21390 GCA_905231905.1 Symbiodinium pilosum
CGAAAGTAGGCTCTCGGAACGTATCAACCAACATTTGCGTGACATGTAAGGAAGAGTGGCTGGAGCCAGTGGTTTGCTGGACAACAAGCAGAAGAGTCGCTCGTGGAAACTTGGACTGCTTGCGATTTGTGATTTGGGGAACTCATTTGTCCAAAAACTTAAGGGGGACACTGCTTGCGATTTGTCACTGCTTGCGATTTGTGATTTGGGGAACTCATTTGTCCAAAAACTTAAGGGGGACACTGCTTGCGATTTGTGATTTGGGGAACTCATATGAGGGGCAAGAATGGGGAATACAATAGGTTTATTGCTGTTATAAATCATAACAGGAACAGACATTCAAATTGTGATATGGGAAGGACTTTGAGAATATAGAAACGCATCAGGCGGATAAGAGAAATTATGGAATATTGTTATTTATAGGATTTGTAGATGGAATGAATGAGGTAGATTGGCGGTGGAAACCCCTTAGGATAATGGATAAGGTGAGAAACGGGAGAAAACGAATGAGGGGGATACAAAAAGTTTGGTACATAAATTTGAAAAAATCGGCAGGAATTACGGTGAAAACGGACTGATGAACTGCAACAAGTGGCGAAAGAACATAGAACTAAATAAGGGAGCAAGGACAAGAAAAAGCATAGCTGGTGGGCAAATGGGTAGCGATATAACCATGAAGCCTTAGCCGGGGAAGCCATCTTTTACACATTTTGGGGGGGGGGGGAGGATGCCCTGACGTTTAATGATCATTTGAAAGAAAAAATCATAAAGAAAAAATCAGTCAAAAAAACATTCCAAAGATGCAAAACAAGGTTTTCCTATAATAATTAGGCTCCGGGCCTGAACCCTACTGATGCGTTTTAAGCCTTTTTTTCCCCTGCAGGTATGCGAGCTGGACGCGAACATGATCTTCGAGGGGCGATGATTTAAATAAATAATGTGTAATAGATTTACCTGACTGGGTAAATTATTCTAGGGATTTCGCTATCCTCACTGCAGAGAGTTGAACCAAGGAACCATAATGATAAAATAAAAAAAAAAAAACAAACGGAAAACACCAAAAAAACCAAAACAAACAAAATATTCCGGAAGTCACCCATACTCAAATCCATATGGAAAGTCCGTCTTTTTTTTTGTTTTTATTTCTATGTGTGTGTTTCTTTTTGGATTTGCCGCTTTGTTTTGTTTAGTTTTGCATGTTTGGTTTTGGTTTGTTATGTGGACTGCGGTTTGATAATTATTTTGTTAAATTCCGTAGCTATTCTGGCACATCGAGAAACTGCATCCAGCCTATCCTCAACCTGTAGCCTGCTATGTGGCAAGCCATGTTCGAAAAGACTACACGGCTTCCAGATGAAGTGCTGGCAGACACCTGGAGCTTCTCACGGAGCAACTTGTCAGATTTTAGTTATGTAAATGATATTCATGATGCGGTTCATGAAAATCTAAGATGAGGATCTTGCTCCGCAAGGCTCTATGCCAACGGCACCCACGCAAACAGAATTTTTCGTTGGTATACTTCCAGATGGCATCTCATCCTGAAAATATTTTCCATATTTTTGTATTGCTTATTATAACCATATACATTCAATATTTCGCAAATATCCAAGGTTATCAAGTATTGAGATTGGGAGATTTGATTTTCAAAATTACTACTTCCCAAGGAGAAGAGCTACTCAATGAAACTGATAGGCTCTATCTTGGCTTACGCTAGTGGGCGTATCGTCACATGCCACAAGAAACCAATTTACGCGATCTCTGCATACTTGCTGCTACATATGCACCATATTGTGGCAAATATTTTATCGCCTATATATATGCTGAAATCATTTCTCAGAGCTAGCAGAAACTTGTCTATACTCCTTATTTACCTCAGATGACCTTTTGGCATCATGATCAATTACGTCGCTGATCAGGAATTCCAGGATGGGAACCTCAATTTCGAAGAAGTATATGGTCATATATCGGACCAAAAGCTTCAATACCCAGAGGCCAAGCCCATCAAATCCGCGCTATTGACGATATTCAGATCTGAGATCTGCCAATTCGTCATTTGGATGCATCATCTGCTGAAATTGATTAATTTGCAGATATCATTATGAAACAAGAGCTCGATATGACCCCTGATATATTCGATCAGATTTATCAATTTTATTATGATGCCAAATATGCGCAACTTCCTCATCCATTCGTTCTCGCAAAATCGACTAGTATTGCCTATACGATCCAATTTATGATCCTTCTAGGTCCTGTGCCTCAGGATGCCGACCCAAGTCGTCCCTATTACCTCATTATCCAGCACGTATTCCTTCATCGCATCAAGACCTCAGCAAAAGATTGTATAGCTATGGGCAAGGGCAACCCTATGCACTTCGAGTGGGGCAAGAATATTCGATATAGGTTCGCGACCCTCAACTTTATGATGATCCGGAGATAGGAGGTAAATAATGACGCCATTGGATAATCAAATCTAAATATGAGAAAAAATTTCATTCAATCAAATTCAGCGCATGGCAGGCTATGAATTCATTCGTAATTTCGATCCTCGTTATAATAACCGCAATCAATTTATGGAGTGGATAGATGAATAGATCTACTTCCCCCGGAGGCAAATTCGAGAACTGACAAGAAGCCAAAATCAAGGAAATCCTTCTCAATTATATGAAGGATCGTCAGAATCTCAAGACCTTAGAATTCTGGTCATTCACTCTCAAGATATTCGTTCCTTGGTTCTTGGATCGATTGCTAGCCAAGATATTTCCTGTAATGCAGCAAGATTCTATAATACGGATTGGTCGTACCCGCACCGGAAAATTTGTCGAATCTAAAATTATCCTTTTCATGAAATCCAAATATGAGATAGATCAGGTCGAACGGACCGACCTCGTTCCCTCGATCGTGATGGCAAAGCTCCTGGATTTTTTCAAAGCTGAGCTTCTGATAAAATTCAAAGCAATTATTTTCGATGACGGAATATTATAACGCATACATTCGTCTTTCTTCAAAGAATTCCTGAATCTATTATATCCTGATTTTTCATATTTCGTCAATTCATTTTATTATATCCCTTTTCATAGATTTTTTCTTCATTCTCCTATATTGGTTTATTTTAAAATATCAAAGTTGGGAGGAGGACATTATTATCTGATCACGATATTCTTCGATTCCATTCGATCAAAGATCAGGACGCCACGCATATATATTAATCCTCAGAATCATGATATTGAGGAGGAGATTCAATAGGAAATGAATAAATCTATGATCTGGGAGATCGATTATGAGAACTTTCTCAAATCTATCAAGCCGTCGTTTCTTAATAGAGATGATCATGAGGATATAGACGCAATCATGACCAGAATATATCCTTCATTGGGATTACAGAATCTGATATTTTTTTCATATTCCTAATATATCGAAAGATCCCATCTCCTTCATCCCTTGGAGGCCTCTGGAACCCAAGGATCTCATGACCGCCTCGCACCATCCCATCTTCAAATAATACAAGACGATTCCGCGTATTCATCAATACCCCGAATCGTAATTTGAAGAGTTAGCATGCTCGCAAGAATTTCTTCGGCGTCTTCTTCATGGGGAAATATGCCGCGCAATTGAAAAGCGCGAAATTCAATGAATATGATCAGCGAGCGCTCTCTCAGGCTAGTTTGCTATAATGAAAATAAATAAGTATATATCTCAAAATTTCTTTCAAATATCCTTTATTTAGAATCAAGATCTAGGATATTATTCAATGCAAATTCAAAGGTCAGCTTGTATTAGCATGATTATTGTTAAATATGATTATCAGTAGGTCGCCGGCATCGCATCATCCAGAACTACTGTCTGAACCCATGCTTCGTGCTAAAATCAAGCAGGAATAGATTTTCATGGCCTTCTATTCATTGAATACCTCTACGCCCATCATGATTGACCTTGATTCCTCATCTCCTGGGAAGAATAACGCGATATCCTCTGCCTCCATGCCACAGCCGCCAAAACGCGCCAAAATCATTATTAATCTAGATATCCCTAGATTATCCTTCGAGATTGACGGGAATGAAGACGACGTCATTCCGTAAATCGATCGTCTATCAGATGAATTTAGAAAGGATCATAGATGATGAGGGCTTCGACGGCTGCTTAAACGCAAATAAATGAGGGACCGCTATATTCCAGCTAGCCATCATATTATATCATTATGCTGCGTTCTTGATATTTGGCATAAAGAAAGAATATGAAATAATGAAATCTTATAGATCATGAGATTTATTAAATCAAATATATAAAGATAATTAAAATGAAGATATCGAAATATCTATTAGCATTTTAAAAGATTTATGATATAATATGTTGATATCATGATATTTCTTCCGATCGATTCCTTATCGATATTAAAATATCTTGCTTCTATATTCATTCAAAAGAAGCCAATAAATATTCAAAATCTATATTTGAAAAATTCCGAGATATCACGAATCTTCATCGTAAATGAAATCTATTTGAATAAGCGTAAATCAAAAATATTATTCAAATATAATCATCTCCAATGAAATGAAATTATTTTGGGGGGCGTTATTAGACGGCCCTCTTAAAATTCATTTCATTTTGCGTGTGTCATCTCATTGATATATTCGAGGGACTTACTTGCGGACAGATAGAAATAATTGAAAATCTTAAATTATTAAATCTCCGCAAAAGAAATTTATTCATTCTTAATTATTTCTATTATGAAATCATTTCAGAAAAATATTAAATTCATTGAAAATAATTTCAACATGAATCGTCAATGAATCTAAGAGAGAACTAAGTAACCAGAATGCTTTAAATAATATTATCGGATAGAAAAAAATCAGTAATCAAGAAATAGATCCGAAAATATATCTTATTATAAAATATTTCTACGTAGAAATAGATTTACTCAATATATCCCGTATAATTGCTCAAATCCTAATCTATCTATGTATGAGCTATTCATATAATTCCATATTCCTAAACCTCATCGATACTCGAAATTCATTCAAATAATATACATATATAGGAATTTATCATATATCATATAATCCAGTATATAATCCGAGATTCAACGAAATTCAATTCAAAAGCTTATTATATATATATACGAATAGATTCAATTATATTTTTTTCTTCTCTTTAAAATTATCAATTCCTCATATCATTGAAAAATATCAACGTATATAAAACGATCAACCCAAGCTTTGAAAAATTTCATTTTATCTTTTTGCCTCCTGTAAGAATATATTTCCTTATTTCAGTGGAGGACGACATCCTCGCAATATTATCATTTAAATTCATACCCAATCATATATACGGGATTCTCCGATACTTTAATTTCTTCTTTATTATCCAGACTTCATATAATTCCAAATAAAAATATATATGCAATATTTCTTTATCATCTAGATTTCATATAGAAATAATTCCAAGAAAATATAAGAATATCATATATTTTCTTGTTTTCCAAATGAGAGATATCGCATAGTCTTTATCATAAATATCAAATATTCTCTATTAATCTAGATTATTTCGTAGAATATTGCCCTCATTTCATATATGGCTAAGTCATTTAATTCCGAGCCCGAAATTGATTAATTTCATTTCGTATTCTTTCCTATCATCTCCTATTCGTTCCATTCTCGCCTGTTGAGATCTGTGGCGGTCAAACCCGCAGCAACCATCAGACGATGACCTCAAATATTGCGATCCAGGCCTGGCTATTTTGATGAGTATTTGTGCGATCAACCTCTGAGAATTTTGTATTATTAGGCGGCTGGGACCCAAACTCAAGGCAGATTAATGACACAGGAATCCGGGGAGTTGGGAGGCTTTGGTATGGCCCACTTGCGGGCCTTGCCCCACTTGCAACCCAGTTGCAGCACACCTGCCTTCCACTTGACCTACTTGTGGACGTGGACCACATGTGTCAATTAGGCCAAGCGTATTGTAAAAGCAATTGTACCAAGTGTGCAAATGTGTCAAAATCGGATATTGCGTCCTGAAGTGCAAATGGGCCAAGTGGTGTGCTGCAATCGGCTAGTGGTTCCTGCCAGCCTGCCGGCGATCGCAGTGCAAAAGCACCAAGACACCTTTTCAGCTCCGTTGTTGTGTGTATGGGGGGAAGCAAAGCGTGGAAAGCGCACAACTCAGCCCGACGATTACAAATGCCGCACCAAGCAGATCATATGAGTTTGAACAGCAGGGTCAACGAGACTTTTATTTGTTTAGCACAAGAACTCAACATTTGCATGGAATCTTCTCCACCAAGCTCAACCCCAAATACTATCCGGCTAGTCCCTCAAACCCTTCTGCGTCGAAAGGATCACTTCCACGGATGACCTCATTTTGACAGCGTTGTGGGGTGAGACGTGAGCGTTCTGGGGTGAGACGTGGTGAGTAGGCTGGTCTAGCAAGATGAAGCGCAAACAACGGCCTATCAACTCGCAGGGTGCTTTCTCCATGCTTCATGAGTCAGCCTCTCGGCTTCGTTAGGCCTACAAGCTGGGAGCAGCACCATCCGGCAGATGTGCCGGGCAGCTGCCCTGACACGTTCAGACAGGGCACTTATGGAGTGCCTCTGCTTTTTGTAGGGGTCTTTGCTGCGATTGTCAGCTTCCTGCTAACCCACAAACTCTCTCAAAACTCAATCCCTCTAACCTATATACAGTGTTTAGGATCTGGCCTCTTGCAGTCTTGAATCGCTAAACCCTCCCCGGAGAATCCTACAACTGAAAAAGATCATCAACACTCGTACGCTGCACGAACGCAGTTCCATGCACATAGCCTTGCCACCCCGACTCCCAACTCTGTGGAATACTGGATTTCAAGCTGTCTTCTAGTCCTGGCATCCTCTGGTATCAAGCGGCATGAAGAGCCAAGCATGTTCCTCCTCACGTTCGCTCACGTCCGCTTCGCTGCTAGCGGCGTCATGGGCACCTCACAAGGCCGGGCCGCGCTGAAGGTAGGCTAGTGATGGAGGGATCTTAGACTTGAGCGCAGCATTCGCTCTGAGAAATGTGCTGCGTCTGAGGTTTGTTTGCTTGTGAAGTCGGTGGGCAGTTGACAAAGTCGAAAAGCCTAAGGCCCTGGGCTTAGATGATCCGAGATGTGAAAGTATGTGAAAATGGCAGGGCTTTACGTAAGGTGGCAGGATGTGTCAGCTTGCGGTGCCAACATCCGGGAGCCTCATGCAAGAAATCTCACTCTTGCCCCAGTTGCCAGATCATGCTAGCTAGAGCGTTCTAGCTGCGCATGTGACAAAGACAGAGCCGGTAAGCTCTTGGCCCGATCTGGACGATGTCGCCGGTCGACGGGATTGAGCGGAGCGGGGTTTGGCAGCAGCTCGAATCCCTGCAGTCTTGCAAGTCATGCATCAGTCTGGGATGCACCGCAACAAGCCACGGATCTACTTCCCAAGTTTTGCTTAGAGGGCGCTGGGAGGACTGGAAGAAGTGTGCTTGATCAACAAATGCTGCGACTGGAAATATTCTAGCGCCTGCTTCTGAAGTTTCCTAGACCGGGCTCCTGCACATGTTGTGCTGGGAAGCTGAACTTTTGGATTGAGGACGCATGTTGTTTCGATCGCTTCTCTGTCCTCTGGTCAAAGTACAGCGACAGCACTGTATAAGAAATCATTGGTTTAAGAAATTGAGCCCCTCGGCGGCCGCGCCTAGAAATGTATGATGAAAATACAGTGCAAATAGAAATTCCCCCCCCCTAACCACCCCCTCCGCTAGGACGGACGCCCCGAATCAGCCCCCGCGATGGCAATACCCCCAATTACAACCTTAACAAAGGCGACAACCCTGATAACTACCGCTTTCACTGGGGCGATACCCCAAATCACGCCTCCAGTAGGGCGACACCTCTATTGACTGCCGCCGCTAGGGCGACATCTGCGCAACATGACCGAAAAATCCTTGAAAACAAGAAATATATTAAAATCAAGTAGAACCAACAACCAAATCACTGAAACACTGAGAAATCTCAGAGATCTCAAATGCCGAAAAACCAACGTGAAATCACGCAAAGATCGATACAGCAAGCAATGATGGCAGAGCTGGAGTCACAGAAAAGCAGACAAAATAAAGCCGAAATAGATCCAAACATGCCCCGCAGTGGTGGCCAAGTCATAGACCTTAATTCTAAGTACTATAGGAATGTAAGACTTTATTTCAAGCAAAAGTCGAGCAGGATCATTGAAAACCTTTGCGCGCGTCGAAGAGACTGGTAAGGTGTCGCCACCCGCGCGCAGCAGTTTGGTCCAAGGGAGAGGAGGCTATGCCGAAGACAGACAGGTGCAGAAGACCCTTCCTCATGACTCATAGACTGGCATGCAAGAACTTGCACATGGGGTGCAACCGGGCCCTACTTCAAATTAGGAACAAGCAACTGCTCGAAGTAACTTTCAGGTTCCAAAGCTCACGTGAAAGATTGCAGCTCGATTGAACCGAACACTAGGCCTCCGTCGTTCGGCAAAAGATGGCCAACGGCCGGCCGTCCGGTGCAAACTTGGTACATTTGGTAGGGCAGCACTTACAGTCGTACGCACCGCACAGAGTGCTGTGAAGTCTAAATGAAAGTCTAGGATGATGTTACGCTTTGCAAGTTGAGGTTTGAGGCTGGGCTGGAGGGGTTCAGGAACTCAAGTCGCAATGCGTTGCAACATTTGCTGCTGGAAGGTGAGAGGTCATGCGCTTAGGCTTAGAATTTAGAAGCTGCCCAAATGCTATTGTCTTTCACAGCATATAACCATTATTAAAAATAGCCCTGCCTACACACTGCTCAGCAAGAATGAAGGAGGCTGCAATTGAATCGTAAGGAGATATAAGGAGTCATCCTCCTGAAAACGCTGTCAGTACGGCCTTGGAATATTGCCACAGCGCATATGCGCGTGAGTGTTAAGAATACTATTGACCTCGTATTAGGAAGCCGTCGCGTAACTGCAATATCCAAATCTCAAAGCATAATTGCAAACCACCCCGCGATTGCAGAATCCGCCAGACCGCAAAAGAATCTGGATGCACAATGTTGCCCACACGTGCTAGATCTCTTTGCGCTACTGCTGGCTAGTTGCACAGACGGGGCGGGGAGTCGGGGGAGGGGGCTAGGCTGGAGGATGTGTGTTGTTCATGCTCGAGGGAAAACTTTGACAGCACTGTTACTGTAGGAATATCCACAAAATCTCTTATCAGCTTTCTTTCAGCAACGCGCTGAAGGCTTCCAGCGTCCGACATCTAGAAAGAACATGGCCCCCAACTGTTTGGTCCTTGAGATAGCACACTCTTCATGGCCTGCCCTTGCAATAGGACTTTGTTGTGATTGTAATCGGTTCAGACTCAGACCGGTTTGTGGTTGAGGCGTGAGCCGGGAAAACGAAAAGGTGTGAGACAGGAAAAAAGGCGTGAGTTGGCAAAAAGCGGCGAGAATCGGAAAAAAGGGCAGGCGTGAGTCGGGAACAAGGGAGGCATGAGTCAGGAAAAGCACCGTGAGTTGGGAAAAGGGAAAGCGTGAGTCGGGAAGAAAAGGCAGGCATGAGTGAGGAAGAAAAGGCGTGTGCCGGGAAAAGGCAAAGGAAAAAACATGAGTCTGTACTTTGTTTATCGCTCTCATTCGTCTTTTCTTTTCATCTGTTGCAAGATGCAGCGGGGGAGGCTTTAGCATATGTGCGTACCTGGCCTTCGCCCTTTCAACTGTCATTTCTTCCTACGTATCACAAGGTGCAACAAAAAGGGGCTGGTTTTAACGTATGTCTGTACCTGTCTTTCCCTCTGTCATGTCCTTCTGTTTACCACAAGGTGAGGAGGGGGTGGTTTTAACAGACGTCTGCACCTGGTTTTCGCTCTGTCATGTCTTTCTACTTATCGCCAAGCTGAAATGGGGGTGGTTTGAACGATTATCTGTACCTGGCGTGCCCTGGCTGAAATGGGGGTTGGTTTGAACGTATGTCTGTACCTGGCTTTCTGTCTGTCATGTCCTTCTACCTACCGCAAGGCGAAAGAGCGATGTCAACATATGTCATATGTCTGTACCCAGCTTTCCCTCTGTCATCGTCTTTCTACCTATTGCACGTTCGAAATCGGATGGTTTTAACGTAAGTCTGCGCCTGGCATTCCCTTTCTCATGTAGTTCTACCTACTTTTAGCGCAAGTGAAAACAAGGTTGATTCTAACATATGTCTGTACATTGTTTTTCCTGCGTCATGTTTGTTCTACTTATTGCGAGGTGAAAAAGGGGGTTTTAACATATGTCTGTGCCTGGTTTTCCCTCTGTCATGTCCTTCTACTTATCGCTTGGTGCCGAGAAAGTGGGTTTTTAACGTACGTCCGTACCTGGTTTTGCTTTGTTTTGCCCACACGTCTTGGTCACTGATTCTTTTGTTAAACTCCGGTTTGGCTCCCTATCTGAAAGTCTCGCCATTAATCACCGAGTGCATATCCAATCGTGGGCGATAATGTCCAATCATTGCACTGGGACTGGTGGTTACTGACGGTTCTCCTTAGCATACAATACTGGACACATCACATCTAATAGGTCATCTCCCGGTGGACTCATGCTCATTGTTCGGAGGATGCTCAGCTGCACCGGAACAAGATTACATGGGTGAACTACCTTAGACCCGTTACCGATTAGATCTCAGATCCGCTGGACTGGTTCCTCAAAACTCTGCACGGAATCTGATGGTGTGTTACTTACATGCAGACTCTACGTTACAGGGCTCATTCTCCCTCTGATCTGGCTCCGGTGCTCTTTCAGGTTCTTCTGGTCACTCACCTCCTTCTTCGATGTCCGCGTCCATGTCTTTGGCAGCGTCACCTTGCTCGGCATCAGCGTGTGTTGCTTCACAATGTTGAATGTCCAAATCCTCTTGTTGGGCAATCTCTCTGTCATGTTCGATAAGTTGTCGTGTGTCATCCTTCGTCATAACCACGCCATCGTCCCAGCGTTTCAGATTCCGAAGGGGATCTGAAACGACAACTTCGGGCCTGACTACTGTATGTCCTGACGACTGCGATTGCAACTCCTAATCAAGGTGGTATCCCTCCAACAGCCCGCATCCAACCATGGACAGCGTTCTCTGGCCCCTCAGGTCCCGGCTCCGCTTCCACAGCTTCCTCCGTCGGCGGTTCTTGAGGAATCTTTTGAAGGTATTCCAGATCTGGCTGGTTCCGCCTCTGCCATCCACGGTGGCGTGCCCCCAAAGGCTACCATCCTGTACTGTGCGCGGGTTCCGTCGCAGGAGCCATCCCTCTTGTTGCTCCAATCGCCATCAATGCCGTAGACGATGTTCCTGGCCCATTGGCCGCCAAGGGTGGCCCCTGTTGCTCTTGCTGGTTGTCACGCTCTCGGTGCGCTCGTCGCAGGGTTGCCATCATCCGATGTATGCGCGGTTCCCAGTCTGGTGTTTCCGAAACGGGCGCTAGCGGATTCCATGCGTGAGATGCTGAGCCATTGCCTCCACTAGCCTCCAAAGCAGCTGCTGGTGCATTGTTGCTTGTATGTGGTGGTGCAGTTGGCGTGGCTGCGTTTACATTCGCATGCGGTTCTGTCATCGTGCTGCCATTTGCCCCTGGTTGGTCGAGACCAGTGTTAAATTCCGGCATAGCATCCACGCTATCCGGGACATAGCCGCCATATGCGAGAATTTGTTTTTTCCGACTCCTCCTCTGCTGGTTCCACCGTTGGTTCTTGATGAAGTGGTCGTGTAGCCGTTCTGTCATCCGTTTCTGGCCGTCGCTCTTCCGCAGCTACTTCTTATTCTGGTGGTAGCAGCAGTAACCTTGAAAGCGCTGTTGGGTGCTCTGCTTCTCCGATAGGTGAATCACCTACACATGCAGCACATCATCTCAAGGCTTTGGCTTCCAAAAGGGTTCCATCCCAAGATACCATGTCATTTTGTGCTTTATCTATCTTAGGATCCCTGAGTTTCTGAGACTCACACGTCTCGCACAGCTGGCTAGACTCTCAAAATGAACGACGGAGCAGCTCTCTTCGAGTGATCCTTGAGCTCAGTTTCTGTGGCAAGCTGTGATGTTCAGCCCCTTAACGTCGGGCCGTGATTGCCTGATGAAGCGAAATCTGTTCGCATGAGGGCATGCAAAGTTTACCAGTAAGGTTGCAACTCGTCGGGTAATTTGCGGTCATACAACTCGTCGAGTAATTTGCGGTCATACGTATACCGTACGTACAATTGATGGGCCGTGCCGCCCCCAGATTGCATCGAATCCTTTCTTGCGCCTGGAATTTTTCTCTCCCCCAAGGTGTGCCTGGGCTTTCTGTATTGCAAGGTCCGTGGCACCGTGCTTGGAGATCTCGGCAAGTGCTTCTCAAACGAAGTTTTCAACGAGTTCACACAAAATCGATGTAGATACTATATTTGTGGGTTCTCACACTCACACCAAAGATCCTCCTAGCCACGGTCTGTTTTGACATGTTCGGGCTCTTGTTCCTAGAAATGCCCGTCTCACACCGGTGGTAGAATCAAAACGAGTAACTGCTTGCGCAGCCGCTCGCTGCTCCTGCAGCTGAGCTTGATGTTCAGCCACCAGCGCCGCGCTGCTTTTATGATGTGCTTGGGCTCCAAGCAACACTGGTTTGCCTAAACGTTTAAACACTCTTCGAGTGACAACGGCCGTGCAGACGAGATGCTTCCACCTACTCCCGCAGCTCCCTCTATAGCTTAGTCTCCTGCAGTTGCAGAACATATGGGTTTGCACCTGGGTTTCCTGAAGGCAGGAGTACCTGACACCTCTGTTTTTAAAAAACCCTTGTACAAACCCATAATCCCCTATAACTCTAGTTCTCATTCCGGTTCTGGGTAATTTTGTCAACCATTCCTCTGGTGTCCACGCCGGCCATCTTTTGGTTCCCTGGTTCGAGGGCTTTGCTGTTGACCTCCTACTCGTCTCTTGGTTGTCCGGGTTAGGAAGTTTGAGCGTCTCCTGGATCGTCCTGGCAGTTGCTTGCTATTCTGGCTGCATGCTTGAGCATCCGAACCACCCAGTACCAATCGAGGTGCTCATCCTCTTCGAGGTTCTCATTGAGGCTATCGTACATGGGCTGCAGCATTTGCGGCTTGATTCCAGAATAATGAAGCATTTGGCACATGTTTTCCCAGAGTTCTGCTGTCTGTCGGTCATTCAGCAGTCTACCTCTTGGGAAGCGCAAAACTGCGCGAGTGGCCTGCGACTGCAGGTTCTGCGGGGCACTCTGCCACCATCTCAAGAGCATAGGACCATCATAGGACGAAACTCTTGCAAAGCTCTTGCGCGGATAGTGGTTCTGTATGCAGAATCACCTCTCCTCTCGGCATGCAACTGCAACTGGATGTTCCTATTCCGAGTGATGGCCCTTCTCCAATCGCACCTAGCAACAACAACTTGGTTCTGCGCTGGCTTCTCTCTCTCAGCTGTTATGTCCTTCTACTTCTCGCAAGGTTGAAAAGGGGTGTGGTTTTGAAAAATGTCTGAACTTGTCTTTCTCCTGACTCGTAGTTTTTTTCTGACTCGTGCCATTTATTTTGCTGGACTCGTGGTCTCTCTCCTGACTCGCGGATTTTTTCCTGACTCGTGCCTTTTGTTTCTCCTGACTCGCCGCCTTTTGTTTTTCCTGACTCGGGCCTTTCTTCCTGACGTGTGCCTTTCTTTTTCCTGACTCGTGCCTTTTCTTTTCCCAACTCGTGCCTTTTCTTTGTCCTGACTCGTGCCTTTTCTTTTTCCTGACTCGTTTTTTTTCCTGTCTCGGGCCTCTTTTTCCTGACTCGTGCTCGTTCTTGGATACTCAGTAGGGAATTGCAGATGTAGGCAAGATATCCGACATGGATCTTCAGCACAATGCAAACGCGCAAACCAAAAAAACGCCTCCGTAGAATGCAGAGAAAAAAACGAGCCAAACTTCCCATCGAAGAGTGTGCTCCAAGCAAGTGTGTTGACATGTGTTGACTGAAGGGGAGGCGAGCAAGATGAGACGACGGAGCTGACAAAGTGACAATTTGCAGAACATTCCAACAGAACGCCTCCAAATCCTCCAAAACATCTTCGAATCAAAAAAACGCTGAGCAAGGTGAAGCCAAGTAAGCCTGCTAGGGCACAGCAAGTGAAGACTCGGGTATGGGGGCAAGGGCTGCAACCAGATTCACAAAGTTGCCGCCACAGCACCATGGTCTTTGACAGCATTGATGGCGTTGTTGTGCGCACAAAGGACCTTTGTGGTGACTACGAAAGCAGAAGAGTCCAAGCTAAGCTGTCGTCACAGACTGTTTTGCTGGCACAAGCTTGCTGCCAAACACAATGGCTTCATGATTCTTCATGCTATCGACAGTCCATGTGCTGACCGATGTCCATCCTGAAGTTGCTGCTGCCAAGGAACGAAGGAGTGATGCTTCGCATCATGGAGGCTGGTGTTCGTGCCAGAGATGACCTGAAGGGGTGCTTTTTGAGGTCTGACGGTTGCACAGGGCACGCTTGAAGCATTGACTTTCAGAATGACCACAACTAAAGTTAGATACAAGTGTCAAGCGGAGCCCAAGCTCCATCTGCCAGCTGCACCGATTGCATTCGATTGCCAAGAGTGTGACGGTGTGGCCGGAACAGAGCCCGAAGTGCTGAGCCGTCCTGATCAGCCATCTAATCAGCGCTGAGTGTCCAAGCAGCTCTGATCTAATTGAGGAGCGAAACACTGCGAGTGCTTGTAAATTGGTTCAACCAGCACAAGACACGGTGTGTGTCGCATGATTCTTCGTAAGCAGCCAGCAAAATGTGCTGAACATTGTTGCATTCAAAGCAAGGTTGCCGTCCGAACTCCTCCGGTGTGTGAAATTTAGAAGCCTGAGACAACCTCACACCATGCACCGTCGCCTTCACTGCAGTCTCTATCGCTTCAAAACTCTCAGAACATCTAGGATATCTAGGCTCGTGTTGTCTAGTCTCAGGAAACCACACAGAGCTCATGGATTTGGATTCGAAGGAATCACATTCTCATGCATTTCTATTTCTGGTTCCAAGAACTGCCCTTGCTCTGCACATCCTTGCGAGCCTTGGGCAGACTTCGACCGCTGAAACCCGGAACGACCTGGCGAGAGCACACATACGGATTTCCTTTCTATCAGCTTTCTTGGCCTCGATAGCCCTCAGCTAGCCTCCAGTGTGCCCACCGACAGAAGCTCCGGATGGAGAGGGAGCTGGGCTCGCCGCGTTTGGGCTCGCTGGAGAAGGTCTGGCAGAAGAAATCTGTCAATGCCCTCTGAGCCCAGGGCCTAGGATGATTGTGAATCCTTTACTTTTGCAGTACACTGGCTCGGATCCACTCTGAGCTTCATGTTGCTTACTGGGTGCCCCGTGCCCGTCTTGCTGGGCAACAACACCCAGAAGTGCATAGCTTGGCAGTAGGCTTTTTATACAAAGCTCAGTCGTCGGCACTTGACATGCCAAATGTGCTTCACGTGCCCACTTCTCTGTACCAGCCTCAATGGTCCAGGTGGGAACCACTGTTGGCCAGCCTCAGCAGGGTGTAAGCCGGCGTGCACGAGATCAGCAGCGGTTGGCTTGGCAAAATGCAGAAGACCAACACTTGAGAATGCTCAAGTCATGCCAACCTAAGATGTCCCCTGCGTGATTTCACAGATGACAAGCAGGCCGCAAACGGCGCAAACAGTTCTTCTGATCGTGCAGACAAGGGCAGCATGTGCAGTACTGGTCCGTGGCTTTCAGGAAGACAGGCTGCAAATAACTCTGAAGTTAACTCTGCAAGTCTCACAGCCTTTGTGCCAGTCAATTTCTTTGCTATCCTAGCTGCAGCAGCTGCGGCAGCTTAATGCAACATGCATAGGCCTGGACAACACAAGCTAATACGAAGCGCCAGAAAGCTACGTTTGCAAAGTACCGTGGACGCTCCTTTCCAGGACTTCTCCTCTTTCAGCCTTTCCAGGTGCAGCCCTCGCGAAAGACCAGGTGCCCGTCCACTGCAGATCGAGGTCGCATCTCCGCAGCACGCACCGCACTGCGGCCACAAGTGCGGCGCACCTAGCCCCAAAATGAAATGCAGCACTCAAATGCAGCCCACTTCACATAACAGCAATGCCTTCACCGCTAGTTTAAGGTGTTATTGGCCTCTGCAAGGCTCCTTTGCTTCCGCCGTCGCCATTCACGGTCGCGACGCGTGACCTCGGAAACCAGGAATCTTGATTGTCCATTGCAATCGCCCCTGGAGCCCACCCTGCCTAGCAAGGAGACACAAAGTAGCTAAGGCCTGGGCCAGGCGTCCGTCGTCTTGAACTGGATCCTCTGGCGCAAAATTGTCAGACTCTCATGGACCATGTCAAGCGGGTTGATGAGGATGAGAAATCGATTTCCCAGCCAAATCAGGCGCAATGTTGACGCAAAGTCTAATTATTGGAGAGTAATCTGAACTTGCCTAATGCTGACCTGATATGTGAATCCACTGCAAGCAAAGGCATGCCAAACGCTGCCTCAACTTCCTACTATGGCCAAGGGAGCTGTGCCGTTTGGACCCTGTTGCTTGTGCATGGTAATGCCTGAAGCACCTGTGAGCTTTCTTCGTAGAACAACACAGTAACAACGTGCATTTCCTGCCTGACAGGCCGCAACCATCTGCCGCACGCTCTGCAGTACGATCTCCTGTTCTTCATGCATTCGGCACCCCAAAGATGAGCAGGGACGTACTTGCTTGCATTTGCCGCACTCTTCCACAAGACGCAGCTGGGTTGCTATAGAGCTCCCTCCTAGGGTGGTGGCTTGGGAGCACTCGAATGGCTGTACCCAAGAGAGAGGGCTTGTCATCTGCCCGCTCTCGAGAAAGTAAGCCGAGGTAGAAGCTGCATGTGCAGGAACATACACTGTAACGTGCTGCGGAAAAATGCAAAACCAGTTTGGATACCACAGTAGGATGGTTAGCTGAAGTTGTCAACTGTCTTATTGGTAGCGAGAGCGCTCCATTTACGCCAACAGTAATAGACGGATCTGACCTTGCAGTTGCATCGATACTGCTAGCATTCGGGGCCCCAGCTTTGCTGTTGTATGGATTTTGCATGCACTCGGCGAATCCTTAATTGACGCTCAAATTTGTGTTTTCTGCGCGGTCAGTGCTGCGATCCTCCAAAGAAGACTGCTGTGCTTCAGTGTCCCCACATGTCGTGCAGGGATGAACAGGCCCCAGATTGACAGTGTTCAACCCCAATGACCGCAAACTGCAATTGTCCCACTCCTGGACCACGTCTGGCAGGGGTGAAAGGGACTTCCTACCAAGCATCATCTCCAGCATCACGTGTATGCAAGGGTGGCGGGAAGCAGACCACTCAAACAAGATCGTACGGCATGTGCTCAATACGATTTTTTCTGACCAAGGTCTTGGCGTGGGGTGCGAGTCGTACGGCACCAGCACAACGACATGGAGAACTCCCCTTTTCTCTTTGACAGCTACCGATCAAATCGTAACCTCCGACAATCTCTGACATTAATGTGCCATTGACACCGGACTCCAAAAGGACCCAAACGGACACCCTTGAATTGCCAGCTCGCTTACAGAGCTTGCGCACCTCGACATCAAGTAAAAATGGGCCACCATTGAAGTAACCTCAGGCGAGGCCATGTCGGTGATCACTTCCATCCAGCATGATTCTTGCAAAGTCCGAACCTCTGAAGATGCTGAAAATCTTGCAGCCTGCTTAACTCTGTCCAAGCACCGTCACTTCCACTTCCGAAGTATAGCTGCAGCCTGCACCGCTTTGCCGAGCAACACCGCAAGTTCACAGATGTCTGCACTGTTCTGGCAAGCCCGTGTCGAGGAGATTCGTCCGATCAGGGTACAATTGCTACATCCACTGTTCTAAGATCCAGCCACCGTAAGTGAAAGCATGTCAAGTCCTCTCAGTAACATTGATGTACGAACTTGCGAGGGAGCTGTGGTGACGTAGAGGCTTAGCATTGCATAGTCAGCCATGTGTAGCCCGCTTTTGGAGCCAGGCAACTGCCACGGCTGGACAGGATTGCCCCGACGCCGAAGAAGGATCCTGAAGGTCAAGAGGGTCCACAAACTAGAATTCATGCACTTTCGTGCAACCTGACCCCAATACATCAAGATGCGCCAAGTCTTCGAACGCTAGAACAGGATGGCCTGGGACCAGCTCTTTGACCTCCAGCTTCTCGGCCGTGAGCAGGCTCAGACGCCCTCCGTTGCAAGAATCTGCGATGCAACCACTCGGACTAGGTGGCCTCACTGGCCTCACTCGCAAGTGTGCTCGGGCCTTCCACTAAGATGCGGCAGTGGTTTGGCCGCTCGCCGCGGTGGAGCACAGTGAAGGCATAGCTCGCCCAACCTGACTTTCCCCAGGCTAAGGGCAATGAAAGCTTCTACCAAGCGCATGATATCATTATCATGTCTGCCTTTGTTGGGCAAGGCATGCCCAGCAGTACTTCAGCTGCACAATGAATGGCGAGCGACATCAAGTGACACTGGACTTTCTGCGTTGAACCCTGACATCACCAGCTTCAGTACAAAATCGAGTGAAACTGCAGTACCAGGACTTACGGGATAGGGCTTGACAAGGACAATGTCTCACAGAATGAGGGCGAATTCACTTTGCATCCAGCTTTGAAGACCACCAGTACAACCCGCCAGTCAGCATCTGAAGTCCTTTGCACAACAGCCATGGAACCAGTCTCCAGCGTCATCAGCAACATCTCCAACTCGCTTGCGCCTGAGTTAAGGTGTACACATGAGAAAAGATGCATTCGCATGTAGAAAGAATCAGGAACATTCAGGAACAATCGCAAGCGTCGACAAACTCCAGGCATAGTCTGGCAACACAACTTTTGAGCCATATCCAAGATTGCGTTGGCAGCTTTCATGTTGGCAAGACACTGCATTCGGAGAGGAAAGGCAGCGACCGAAGGCGCGAGGCATTCTCCGAGCACACGTCATCCTTTCAGGGTGTGGTAGGAGGCATTAGCATGACCTCATAGACACAAGATGTCCAAGTGCACGCCTTCTGTAAGACCTCCATGTAGAAGGACGTGACAAAGCGCAGCAAGAGAGATCTCTCCTTTGGCGACCAGGGCGTCAACGCCGGGTTGCTCGTAGTTTGCTTATCAGGTGCTGACAGCCAAGCTCTTTGAAGCAAGGGTTCTGGGTTTCCATGACGAAGTACTACTTACCACTCGTTCATCAGGATTCCAGGATAAATGATTTCCTTGCCTACCACCTTCGAGAAAGGTGGTCCTGGGCGACGGCAGTGGTCCAGCGAACATCTGTAGAGGACCTGAGGAAACAATTTGGCCAACAGCCTTTGGGATCTTCTCTGGACGATCACAGCCAATGTGCCTGATGGAGAGCATGTCCGTTGCCTATGCGTGCATGCGGGCCATTTCGTCGCTTACTTTCGCAGCGTTCCCGTGCCGCTTGCAGGCATTTCATGTTTCTGAATCACACAAGAAGTCTTGAGACATGCTTTTCTGTTGACTCAACTTAGGCTTATGGCGCGGATTAACCCCGCAGGAGTGCAGGAGCACAAAAACTGGCGGCTGCTTCATGGCCAACATGAGAACACGCACTGAGAAGGTAACTGCGAGGAAAGCCTCCTACTCGCCATGCACAAATGAGTATAGTAAATGAGGCAGTAATTACGGGCTTCACACACTGCATTTGCGTAAAGCAGGCCACTCGATGGCTGGGCACAGTGGCATGAGTTGATGAATCCGAAGCTTCTTAGCCAACCCGATTGGGATTTCGAACGCTTGCAGACGCAACTGAGCAACTGCTCAAGAACATCATGGTCTGCAAGCTGTGTTACTTAGTTGGAAGGCATAGCTGGTCAAGACCAGACCACACAAAGGCCGAAGGCCATGCAAGCTCTCGATGCACTGCCAACACTGTTTGCATGCATCCTTCTAATGCGGCACCCTGTCCACACTGCATCATCGGCACACGCAAAATCGCGACGCAACCGTCTAATCAAGAGCCCGCACCCCAAGCCCAAAATAGCCCATCAAGGACCCAGAGCCAGCAGCTAACCTCACAGTGTGACTTCACGGTGTCTGCAGACACTGAGTCTGTACAAGTCAATCTGGCATGTCCCGCGTAGGAAAGAAAATCTGTTTATCACCTGTCCAAGGACAATGAGCGTTGCAGCGCAGACGAACCGCCCCCCATGCAAGATTGCGACATGCTTGGCTACTTCGCATGAAACTGGAATACCTCATTGCCAACTCCTCTGCACCGTTTTGCAATTGCTGAGACCGGGAAAAGAAATTGGCATCGAGCCCATCTCATCTGAATCGCCCAGCCAACCATTCAAGCGACGGAAGGCAGAATGGAAAGAAAATACGAGAATCCTTGTCGGCCACCAGAAGCGCAATTGCAGCCAGCGAGCAGCGTTGTCAAGACACCATTCCCCTGCCCTGAAGGCAACCTTCCAACCTTAATGCTCCCAACCTTAATGCTCCCCGCCGTAGGACGAATCATGCGACGCATCAAAAACTTCCACGGGATGGGCGGCAGACCAACAGGTAACAATCTGCGACCTGCAGGCCTCCAGCTTGAATCCCGCAGTACCAGCCCGGATGTAGATGGCTCTCCACCAGCAACTTGCGGGCGAGGGGCTGGAACGAAAGCCAGGTCAGGTGCTGGCAGGGGTCTTGTAGACATGTGTGCACGTTTATTGGCAGGCACTCGCAGGATCTCCTTCTCACCCTGCATTGGAAGCATGTAAAAGCGACAAAAAGCTGATCTTGAGGCAGATCCACAGGGTGTGAAGGGTACAGCAGACGGTTTACGGATTAGGGTCAAGGGTGCTGCACCGTGGATACGTCTCGAAAAGGCGTCCTTGTCTGAGCTGCTTTTCTTATGGGGCAGTAAAGGCTCTGGGAGGGAAGGATATTTCCAACTTCGTAGACTATGTCACTGTGGTAATCATTCCGGATTTTCGGCCCGTCTGCAGAAGCCCCCTCGTTGCCCTCATCAATACTTCCAAGGCTGTGCTACTCTTGCTGGGTCAACGAGATCTGCAAAACAAGTGGCTAAAGTTGTTTCTAAGCGGTAGGAACCAAGCCCCTTTGGCTCCACCTCACGTGTTCTTTACATGTTCTTCTGCCGAAGAACCTAGAACTTCAACACCTGCTTATAAACACTGAAAAAACACACACTCGGCCGGATCGCCTGGGCGCAACCTATCTCCAAAAATCGGAGCAAGAATGTTACCCGGCCAGGGGTCCCTCCCCCACACTCCTTGTTGCAGGCTATCACTCGCAAGCGCCGAAAAAACAACGGCTTTAGCACTCAATTGCCCAATATTACCCACAAAGCATGCCGGAAAGGTGAAGTAGGGTTGGAACTTAAGCCCTATAAACTCCAACACCCAATTGCAGA
>CAJNIZ010021101.1:30009-51393 GCA_905231905.1 Symbiodinium pilosum
CTATCACAGTGGGCGGCTCAGGCTTTGTCGTCTTTGTCGTCAAAACCCTCGCCTCCCGCGATCACAGTGGGCGGCTCAGACTTTGTTGTCTTTGTCGTCGAAGCTACCTCCCACTCTCACAGTGGGAAGCTGCCCAGTGCAGCGAAATGCTGTCGGCCTGACCTCCAAACTGATCATCTACTTACATAAGATTTCCTGGGTTCACCTTTCCACCGGGGCCAACAACATACACTCAAAAAACCTCAAACAGCCAGGGGGAACCGAAAAGGAAATCCTGGATGAAGACTAGATGAAACTGGAGTTGGAGGCTTGAGCCCCTAGATTTCATTTTGCCGCATTCGACCCCTACTTACGGGTTTAGAGCTTGTAATTGTCAAGGGCGAATAGGTGCTTGGCTTCTTTATGCTTCCTCGTGTTTGTTCCGTTTTTTGTACTTTTAAGCTTTGTAGGCTTTGGGGCTATCGTTTCTAGAGTCGAAGGCAGAAACCGCCATCAAAGCACTTCGCGGGGCGGGGCGGGACCAGGATACTGGAAATGAACTTGACTTGCTTGATCCCCCCGATCAAAGCGAAGAGTTGCACGCAAAGGTTGGCGAACGGTCGGTCACCTTTACTTTAAGCCAGCTGGCCGAAATACCCTTGGAGGGTTCCCCTCTTTAAACAAAAACTTGAAGTGCACCCCTCACCACTCTCAGTGCTTTTAATGACGGACACCCTACACCTGGCCCAAATTGTCCGAGATCTTTTTGAATCCACCCCCAGGCCCGCGCCACATAAGGTCTGCAAGAGGTCCGTCGTGCGGGATCTCTGCGAACCGGTCCAAGAGGCGGATCTGACGCAGAAAAGATGGAAATAGCTGGGAGGTTTGGAAGTTTTCAGGTTTGGAGGCAGAGGTGGGCTCCTGGGTCTTGGGGCGGAAGATTTCTTCAGAGACATGGATTTGAGTGAGTTGCAGTACCTATGAGAGCGTTCGCCGAAACTCCTTGTAGAATCCGATGCCATGGACAATTTGGGGGGATCCTGTCGCTGTTGGGGTTTTGGCGTAGGATAGAAGCAACGGTGTCGCTTTTGGGGGGTTCAGCCAAAACACCGTCATGCTTACGTCTTAGATTGAGGGGTATTGCTTTCGGGGGGGTCCTATCGCTTTTGGGGCTTTTCTCGCGATTCCTACATCTCACGGCATTCCTTCTCTTCGTGGCCAATACGCGAGTATTGACCATTGCTCATGTGGTTGTTAATTCTCAAGATAGTTGGTTAGTCAAGCCTGCTAAGTGCTGCTTTTCGGGGGTTACTCAGAATCGGAAGAAGAACCCGACACTGCCAAGGCTTCAGGATGCCCGCATAAAGAGCGCCTGGTCCAAGTGGTGGATCGAAGGAGACAGGCCCCCATGGACCGCCAACATGCTGCCCCCGATCTGCGCAGAAACTGACTTCTTCCAAGACTTCTAAGCAGAATAAGAAGCTTTCTATCTCTTTTCACCACGGCTCAGAATTTAATTTGTCTTCAGCCTTGCAACGATGTAACCTGCAAGGTTCTGGTGAGACGGCCCGCCTGGCCACAATCTTCCCCTTAAGGCCCAGTAGGACTGAATGTGAATCAATCAGTGCCCCAGCCGGGCATGCAATGACAAAGCATGACAAAGCCACCTGGCTAATGGCCCTGGAGGAATCTTGAGGCATCCTCAGGCCACACCAGCGAATTTTCAATTTCAGCACGCGGAACTGAACAGGCTGGCCTCTCGTGTAACACATGCACACAATGGCCGTCGCAAGCCGATTCCAATCTTGAGCATCCTCCATCGTACTCTAAATCCTAAAGTCAATAATCCTAGGCCAACAACACAGGCGTAAACCCTGAGAATCACAAAATTTCCCACCCACTGGAAACACTGGTAGGAAGGATACGATAACCTTCGCACCAACTTGCAAGCTCAGTTGAAAAAGCCAGGCTTTAACTTCTCATGCCTTTCTTAGAGATCCGATGGGAAATGATGAGGGATTTCAGTTGAGGCGTGTAGTCCCTCTCGTGTCGCAAGCTGTTCCAGACAATGTCCCGATGGAAAAGTCTGCACGCCGCCGCCCCTAGCGAAGCAGCGTTGTACTTCAACTTATTCCTAAAGTTCAGGGCTCAGGGTTTGAGGGCCCTCTCCATATGAGAAGACGTTCAACATGTGTTCTTGATGGCCGTATCACCCGCTCACTTATTGCAGGAATATCCCGGCCAAGATTACACGCTTCAACCCGTTTCTCCACCATGGGAAACCTTTCGCCGACATGGTCTACACAAATGATGTTCAGCCTGCGTTTTCCGTTCGTCCCCCGCCCAAATTTTGCGAATCATGAACCCTTCTGGATGGACCAATTGAGATAAACCTTTGGAAGCCCTCTCCGTGTGGAAAATCTCGTGCCGTCATTCTGTTGACAATGATTTGGCAACATATGTTGAAGAAGGTTGAGGATTATCTGTTAAGCTTGCCGTTTACAGCCCTCTCTGACAAGATGGAAGCAAAGCACAATATGCAAAACTCAGCTGATTCCGATCAGCAGCTTTCTTGGTGGACACGTGGGGTTTGAGCAATTCAGTGACGCTTGAAGGTTAGGCACTGCAGGGATAATCAGAATTAGGGGGTGTAGGGGTGAGGGGCAACGGGATGCATACCCGTCTTGAGGGCGAGGAGAACATATAGTTCTTCACACCCGGCAACCAGCTGTGAAGGTGAAGGTGGGAAACATTCTCACAGAGCTCCATAATAACTCTCCTCATGGAAAGGTGGAGACCTTTATTTCAAGCAACGCACAGTTCTCGTGATTGCACCCCATGATGCTCCAGCATGACCTACTAAGTCCCGTCTCTTTACACACCCGAAGCGTTGATGGTTGTGGACACCACCCTGATTCTCTTTCGGCACGCTGTCACCCAGTCCAATCATCCGTTTCACGTTCTGCTTCCCCTGCAATATGCCCTTTCCAGGATTCTGGCATTCATGGGCATTTGATTCCTCTTGCCCCTGACGGTCGTCAAAGGGGAATCATCACTTACCAGATCCTTGCATGCATTCTCAGGCTACCAGATTACAGACCTGCGCACTATTCCATGGCCCTCGCGCGTGCACCTGTCTCTAAAGCCATGGAACATTTCGTTCTTCAGATCCTTGATTTGATCAAAGGGCGGTAATCTTTTTATCAGGATTGCCTGTCCTTCCCGCCCTGTTCGAAACCCGAGTCGGTGCAGCATTTGCAACATGCGTGCTGACATTGAAAAACGCTTCGCGCTGATGCAAGTGAAATAGCAACTCCTAAAGCCTAGTGCAGCTGGCTTGCCACAACTCCTCCACTCAGGTCTTGGGTTTTAAGCAGGGTCCTCCCCTTGGCGCGGTAGGAAAGCCTCTGCTCCATACCCAAAGCCAAAACAAGATGTTCAGACTTCGAGCGTTGCCATCGTCTGCCTGAGAATCTTGCTTTCGGCACAGGAAGCGTTTGATTTGCAGGCCTATCGCCATGTTGAGCGCGAACAGTCCGCAAAACCTTTGCGACTTTCCGAACTGTACTCGGCTCCAGGCCCAACAAGCAACTCTGGCTGCGGGGTCGTGACGGGATCGCACGATGAGGTATCACCTGTAAAACCGTGAAGTCTCGCAGCTGTCCTTTTCCCCACTTTGCAGGCTCCATGCCTGGCCGCTGAATATGCTCTTGCCCAACTTATCAAGAAGAAGCTCTGCCGTAGAACTGTTGCGTAAGACATTGCCCATACAATACAAGCCTAGAACTGAGCTTCAGATTGCTGCTCTCTAGATGAACGCGGAGTGCCGATGCTAAATGTTTTGGTTCGGTTTCTGCGTGCAGCCTTCCAGGCCCTACATATCAGTACCAACCCCCACGCAACTCACCTTCTTGGGCGTGCACATGGTTCAGAATTGGGCAACCTTTCTCAGGGGAGGGATTGCCTGTCCACCGCCTACAAGCGGCATTGCTGAATGACGTCTAAATCTGGAGGCCATGGGTTGGAAGCAGAGGGCCACACATGTGTCCGGCTTTGACACGCCAGTGCCGAGGAAGAAGGGCAACCCCTTCCTGCACAATCTTGATTTCAATGGGTGGTAAGTTATCCATGTCGTCTTGTGGCAGAAATGTAAAGAGTAATTGACAAATTCTACAGCAAAGGGTTGAAGGCCTTTAGAAGAGAAAACTTGCAGGAGCCGAGGATATGCTGATACGCTTGCCAGATGAAACTTCTTCACGAGGGGTCCACAACCCACGATGCAGATTGAGGATATTGTGCATACTACTCGGTTGACAGGACAGCATGCCATAGCATGGCCCGGCCTTGGCAGGTCAAAACGGACGCCGCTAAAGATATTTGTAAAAATGACAATCAGCAGGAGGACCTCTGGCAGTGCTGTGGCACGTTTAAGAAGTGCATCTGCAGACTGCAGACGGAGCCAACGTGCCAAACAGCTGTGTCCAGGCATTTCCAGCGTACTTTGGCCAGCGTATGGCGAATCACTTGTTTACATCAGTGGAACCATCAACCCCTTACTTGAGTTTGGCTGCAAAATTTTGGACCCCAAGGGGATTCTGACAGCTCCACCAAGTCATTAAGATCCAGGCTACTCCTGCTGAAAGGATGGCCGAGGATGAGATGATCTTCTTCACGTCGCGCCTTCAGCGTGCCAGCGGTCCACTGATTTGCAAGGACCGTCACGAGACTCTTCGAGAAAGCAAATCGCTGCTCAGGGCTGCGCTTCGAGGTGCCTGTGGGCACTGCGTTTGGTGGTCCTGGAAGGTCAGTTGCTGAACCTGCCTTCTTTGCAGCCGTCTTCGGGGCAAAGGTCTATATCAGCTACACGAACCTGAACTTAAGTCGAGCTCTGGCTTTAGGTCTTGGCAGATTACGTCAGAAGTCTTCATCTGTTGCCTTCAGCCCGAGTCTAATGAGTCAAATGTATCTTCAAGCCTTTCCGGTCCAAACGATCTCAATACAAGCCTACTCGCGTCTTCTTGTACAAAGTCACCTCGCGGCGTAGGCGGCTGGGAGGAAGGTGCCTGGGGCAGAGGTTTCATCAAAGGTGTGCAGGTATTGCATCAGGAAACCATTGGAAGCTAGCTAGGTGGAAGCAAATCACACCCAGACCTGTACCGCCAATGCAGCACCACACTTGCAATAGGCGCAAACATGAGATTCGGAGAACCGGCTCGTAGTCCAATAGCAGCATGTGTGGCCTTGCAATCGAAGTCCTGGCAGGTTCCCACCTGCTTCAGGATGGCACAGGCCGAAATGGCTGAGACATCAAATCCATGAGCCACTCTTCCACCCTGATTCTTGGCGCTTTGGATGATTGAGCTTCAGACCCGCCGGCAAATGAAGCACCATCGTGTCCGACAGCTGTCATGGTAAACCTGGGTGGATGTTGAAGGCTTGTAGATTTAGATCAGAGTACGATTTCAAGACACACATCCAGCGTAGAAGTGCTTTGGGGAGCTTTGGAATGAGGCATCAGCAATTGACCTGCTTGATTCCCAGGCAGCTTAGCAGATGGAAAACTCTAGACTCTAGGCCCGGGTTCCCAACCATGTTGCAGCCGCCCACGTGCTCCACCATGGCCTTAGACCAAGTGCATGTCATGACATAGGCAAGTTGTTTCATGCATGAGGCACCGCTTGAAGCTTAGCAAACAACGGACCACACGAACCCACATGTAAGTCCAGTACTCCACATTGTGGACACGGCCGGAAGCGCGGTGCTCCCATCTCGGCACTGCTGAAGCTTGACCAGCTGTTCAGTGCTTGAATGCTCAGAAGGGCTGAGAAGGGCACAGAAGGGATTGCGCTGGAACCGGCCCTGTTACCCTTGTAACTCCTACAGAACATTACACAAGATCGGTACAATGCGCGCAGCTCTGCTCGGGATCTGAGCATCTGCCAGAAAGACTTTTCCGTATGTGACGCATTGTGACACTGAACAGTGCAGTGTGGATCGCTGAGCGCGCAGCAAGGCGACGTCGTGTTGTCGCCTGGAAATCGTGGCCTGTCGCTCTGCTCTGCGGACTTTTCCCAGCTTGTCTGATATTTTGATCTCATGCTGGAAAATGGTAAGTGGGCCGAAAGATTTAAGTGTGCGTTCTCTGATCTTGTGCAGCCTGTCATGACAACAGCTTCCCCTACCCGGGTTGTGATTGCGATTGGGCATGAGAGGCAGAAAAACTCCGCGGCCTCCAGCGAGCCTTCTCTCCAACTCTTGTCTCTCCTGATGGCAAGGCTTTACGGGTTGCGGCAATCGATCGGAAACGGATGCATGTTCTGCGTTGTTGTTCCCATCCCTTACCAACACACTACATTAAATAGCAGAATGTGATTCTGCTGAGCCATCCGTAGTGGATGTAGCCTCGCCCCCAACCATGACGACAGCATTGTCGATCGAGATTGAAAAGAACTGCTCCTTTCACCCTGTGCTTCCTCCTTGCGTGTTATTATCAGTCGCAAAGTGCAAGGGCGGGCGCACATAGCAGTGCCGAGATCTATGCCTGCTCCATGTCTTGTTTGGTCAGTTGTTTGGTCGGCACAAAGTCTTCGAAGAGGATGCACAAGCACTGCTTGGCTTTTCAAAAAACCTGGCGTGGATGTGTCTTTGATACGCCTAAATATGCCAAATACGCCTGAAAGGACAGGCCGATGCAACGGCAAGGGTCCGAAAAATGTGGCCTGGAATGAGCCTGTCAAGTAAGTACAGCTCAACTTCGGGTGTGCTGTGTCCTGTTTATATTGTTCATAGAGGGGTCGTATACGCGATGCAAGCCCAGGTATTTGGAACGTCAGCATCGATCGGCAATAAGACTCACCTTGGGCCATTTCGTTGCCCCAAATACTTTCTCTTTCTTGCTGGTTGTAATGCAGCGCTTATGTCTGATCACTTTGCACATGCTTGGAGCGTCAGACCCGGCTCGACGACGTGCAGTGGCAGAATCCGTCGTGCCGTTCCTGCAGCTATTCGCTCTTCATGCTCTTCCAAGGCTTTGAAGAGAGGCTCGGATAAGTCTGCCTCGTAAAATCTCGTAAATAAACTAAAGGCCGCCAAAGTCAGGCGCCTGCAGCCGCCGAAGTTCGGAACGAACTTGCCATGGCCAGGCTGCCAAATCGGATGAAGCTTCGGCGGTGGAGCGCGATTGGCTGTTCCAGGTGCTTGGCATGCGTGGCCGCCCTTGCACCGCGCTGCTCATGTTGACAACAGAAATCAGGCCCAATAAATTCTGCAACAACCGAAGCTTGGGAGTAACATGGAGCAGCCCTGCCTACTGCTTTGTGGGCATAGAGCAATTCATAACAAGCCATGGCAGGCGTCGCGAAGGAGAGGTGCATGCCTAGGGAAACACAAAGCCGGGATGGGCAGCAGCTTTGGCTCCATGAGATGAGGCACCCCAAGTTTGGGGCGGGGACAACAAGTTGCAACCGCGACCCTTGGGCCTATCCACCTGGAAGGAAATCATCGCAAAGTCTCACATAGGGCTGGGAGATGCTGGGCGACATCATCACCTTTTGCCATACCACTTAAAAAAAAGGCCGGTCAGCCTTGATGGCACTCCCACTGCTTGTCACTCTGGGGGCCCATGCAAAACAGTTCGGTCGGGTTGCGTAGGCTTGCACAGGCCGGCGCTGCAAGCAGTCGGCCACCGAAAAATGTTGAGTCCAGCAGTCAAGGCTCGTGCCATCTCTTGGCCCTTGCCCCACCCGTGCGCGCTGCGGCCGCATCAGGCACTGCGCCAGGGCCAGCAGCTGCAGAATGAACGCGCATCATTAATCAGGTGTTTAAGGGACAAGAACACCTTAAAGCAAGAGTGCACACTCTCTTTTGCGTGGGTGCTGTCGCAGCACCAGCGGCTGTATCTTGCCCGAATTGAGGGGCTTGCCCAGCTGAAGGGGTCGCGGGAGCCAAATCGTTTGGATCCTGATCCTCCTGATTTGGACGCTGGCATCGGCCGAACTTGACGGCAACCTGCGCCATCTGCTTTGGGTGCTGCTGAACTTCGCGCGTCCGCCGCAGCCGTCATAGCCTTTTCCCGCTCTTCATCGTCGACATTGGGTTTTTGACGTCTTGCTGCACACCTTCTCGACCTGTCCATAACGGCAAAGGACTTATCCTGAAATTCTTCAGCCGGACCAAGAAGGACGCACGAAAGGTTGACACGATGTTACACAGTTATATACAGCTTGGGCAACCATAACTTGTTTTGAGGACGGGAGGTAATGGAACAGGGTAACGGCAGAAAACCTTAGCACTCTCAACAGGCTCACTTAACCTTTAGTGCATGCCGTGTGGCACTCCTGGCCTCCTCCATCAAATCCCAGCAACGATGCCCGGAACTCCTTGCAGGTTGCAGATTAACGGGTTTGACTTCAACAAGTGTGTACAGATGTAACTTACGTAACCTATATGTCAGGCCCGGTGCACAACCTGAGCACTATCTGTGCTCCTCAAAAAACTGATGCCCTCATCATAAAATCAGAGCCATTGATTGAAATCCCACCACGTTGCGCGCAAATTCCTTCATTCCACTGGGCTCCCAAGCCATGGCACGCCGCAAATCCGCCGTGCGCAGTGACGTGCTCCGCAACAGCCACAGTTGCTTGGACAGGGCCTCCAAACTTGTATGGAAGCTGATGATGAGAGTGTGAGCTGTGATAGCTTTCACCTTGCCTCGGCCCATCCACGCTCGGTACTACTCCTGGGCAGTCGGCAGCCTCAAGGTGCTGATCACTGGTGCTGTCGTGCTACAGCAGTATCCCGTGCTTTGGTTCTCTTTCAGTCTAACTGACTATCTTTCTGGGCCCTCTGGCAGTGCAGGGCAATCCACCACTCCGACGGGCCTGGAGCAGAGGCAGACAACACAAAGCTTCTCTATTTCACACGCGAGATTGAGGGTGCAATGGGCGAATGATGACTGTTTCATTCCATCATGACTTTGGGACGAGACGCTTTCTCAATGGATAGGTCTTTCATGCAGGTGCGCCTCCGTCAATTTTTCGTGGTAGACCTGGGCAGGGCCACGCAACACGACTTGCATAGAGGACAATTGCCCGTATATTATGGCAACAGATTCGCCCGATCCTTGCAGCCAGGCCAACCAAGACAGGAGTTCGTGCCCTCTACAGGTTTGCATGCCAGGGAACGTATTCGCCTGTTCCCATTGCGCCACAAACGACGATGGCCGGGATGGGGGTGTTGTCGTAGGGGCAGCGCCCACCCCACCTGTTGGCACCAGCTTTTGAATTTCTGCACTTCTGGTTCGGAGAGGAGGGCGCCCTCAGCCCTTTGTCTCCTCATCTCTCGTCTGGTAAGATCGGCTTAACATGCTTAACGAATTTGAAAGACCGCAAACGCAAGCCTCAAGCAACACCCAACTCTAGCCCAGAATCGAGCTAGAGTGACCTTATGCTTCCCAGCAAGCAGCGGCGACAAAGACTGTGGCCTCGGCACCGTGGGCAGGGAGTTCCTCCTAACCTAGACTCACGTCCAAGCAAAAGATCCGCGTGCCTGAAGAAAGGCTCGTGTATGCAAGCTGCTGCGCATAGCTGGCTCAATGGAGGTTCTCCAAACAGGGTACCTTTCGGCATCCTGGGAATGTACGGGAAGGCAAGGGGATGCTCGGGGTTTTTATTACACACAAAAGACATACGTGTGGATCGCTCGAGTCACCTCACATCACGGCCACTTGCCGGAGGACCGTCGTCCGGCCAGTGAGTTAACAGCTTTCAGTAGTTCTTAGCAGCGTTCGGGGAAGTGTCAGGGCACCGTGGAATCCTGAGGCAAGAAACCCACAGAGCTTCACCTGAATGACAGTAGTTTGAAACCGGTTTATGATGTCCTGTTCTAGCACCATTCTCCACTTCTTTGGTCGTGAACTTCAGTGCAGAGCGTGTTGAAACTGTGGCCGCCGTAGCCACAGACTGATCCAACATCTCTTGACCAGCTGGGGGGGGCATTTCCATGCCATGCCGGCTGGGACTAGAGCAATGCTTTGTCCTCAAAAGTTGAATCTACACGTTTGAGCGCGCTCGCAACTCTTCACGTTTCTCCATCGCGTTCTTAAGATGCTTCACATCTCCAGGAATGCAAGAAGCGTGCTCGTAAAGCTTGTTGCTTCCAGCACGTCGACTGTTCACGATTGTGTGACTACAAGTACCAGGTCATTGTCTTTTAGGTAAGTAAGTAAGTAAGCAAGCAAGCAAGCAAGCAAGCGAGTAAGCAAATGAGCAAGTAAGCAAGTAAGCAAGCAAGTCAGCAAGGAATGGCCAAAGCGCCAATGCAGCCGCTACTCAAGCAGTTAAGAGTGAACTGCGTCCCAGGTGCAACAGCGATCGTCAGCCAGTCGCCAAGGCGTTTCAAATCGCCTCAGGTGCGACATGTGAGGCCTACACTCATACGAAAGGAGTTCACTTAAACCGCCATGCTGCTCAACTTTTACTGGAAAGATTTGCGGCTTTAGACATAGACCCGAGGAACATCATGCATACTCTTCTGCAAAATCTAGCTCCATGAGATCTGAGAGGCGCGAAAGGCTCAAAGCAAAGATCACACTGCCAGCGCTCTGCCTGGCGACATGAAAGAAAGAAGCTAACAAGAAGAAGCGCTTCTATGCGCTGCTGACGATGGGCTCGAGCCTTCACTTGCTCTGCAATGGCCTCGCTATCCTCCAGCGGATCTACCTTGCAATCGGCTGTTCATTTGACATCCCACCCAAGTCTTGAATTGCAGTTTGTCCGATGTCCCTTTCAACGATGGAGTTTCTTGGTGGACTCTTGAACCCGTGGACATCAGGTAAACATCATGGCATGCACTGCCACACGCAGCTCCCCTTCCCCATTTCCTCACTCGACAAGCGTGACTTTGCCTCATTTTTAGATACACCGGTACACGCCTCACGCGTCTGAGTCGCCAAGACCCCGCTTGACTGATGTTTCTTGCAAAATCGGCTCCACCGGCTCTCCTCCCCACCCCACTTCCGAGAGCCGCCCCACTCACCTGTTCTTGACGCTCCCTTCCGTTGGACAGGACGATTGCAAAGCATAGCATAGACAAATCTCAACGGTGTCCGAAGTTTTTTTGCTGAACTCCGCTGGATGAGTTCTCTGTCCTTGGTGCCTAGATGCCCTAGACCTCCAGCTAATTCAACAACAGTCTGTCAACAAAGCACAGACTCGTTCAGAAAATGCTACCGTTTGTTCCGTACAAGTAGGTGGAGCACCTGGGCGGCTGGAACAAGCAAGCCTGATGCTGGCCTGGCAGCCAAAGCGGTTACACGCTGCTACTGGTGTCTAATTAATACTTTTTGGGCAGCGACAGATTGGAAATCAAAGGCAATTTTTGATGGTTATTACACATGTACCTCGCACAGACAACATACGGAGAACGCTGAAGACTAGTGAGATCCTTAGGGTCGGCAGATCCTCTGAGACAATAGCTCATGGAAATACAATGAGAAAACTTGAAGCTTCCACTAAACCCTTACTTTCTAAACTGCTCATTAACCTGCCCAAGGCCAGGTTCAGCTTTGAAGCGCAAAACCTAAAGACGACCGATTCTGTCTGAAGCAATGAGTCCAGTTCCTCCTACCCCGTGGGTGAGCGTCAGGGAATCTTAAAACGGCCGTTTGGAGGTGGGAGCGTGGGGCAAAGTTCAATTTTGTTGTAATAAACGCCAGAAAGGGTATCTGCTACAAGATGAGGGGAACCAGGAGGGGGTAGGAGCAAAGTGGCCTTTCAAGTAGTGTTGCGTAGGGACAATGTAGGGGCTGCCATAGTTGCGGTTGGGATTGATGAAAGCCTCATGGATGCAAGGCTTAGAATTTTTTTGAAAGCGTTTCTTACTTGAGCGTTCGCCGAAACTCCTTGTATAATCCGATGGCATGGACAATTCGGGGGGGTCCTATCGCTTTTGGGGTCTTGGCGTAGGATACTGGCAACGGTGTCGCTTTTGGGGGGTTCAGCCAAAACACAGTCATGCATACGTCTTAGATTGAGGGGTATTGCTTTTGGGGGGTCCTATCGCTTTTGGGGCTTTTCTCGCGATTTCTACATCTCACGGCATTCCTTCTCTTCGTGGCTAATACGCGAGTATTGACCATTGCTCACTTGAAGTGAGAGCTCTCAGGTCAGGGAGCTTGATCAGAACATGGCTGTGGAGCAGAAAGCACTTCAATTGGAATAACCTTGGTAGGGTCATAGTGGATTGCGATTAGATTGTAATTCAAATAAAACCGTTTTTGACATCTAAAATTTAGTTCCTGCTACCTGAAAGGCAGAAGCACAGTGTGAGCTGCCACCTAAGCCATAAGTTTGAGCCACTCTGAGCAGAGAGAGCACCTGAGATGGCTTTATGATAAGCTTCGAGAGACAGGGTGTGCTTTGAGACTATGGAGACGGGCTTGAGCGGCTGTTGCTTTTCATTTGCTATCATTTGCTGGCCAAATTATTTGAAAGAAAAATAACGTCCCTTCAAATGGCAGGACCTGTGGGAAAGTTTTGGGCATGCGGTTAGGACTTACTCCGAGTTTGTATTCCCCTGCCCGACCTGAGGACCTGAAGACCTTGGAATAGCAAGAATCTTCTCCCTCAACATTTCTCAGGTTTGTAAAGCTCTCGACTTCCTGGGACAAGCGTTCTCATTTTTTAAACTTTTGGTGCCGCAGTGGTACTGACCTGGTGCCTGGTGCGCAGACAAGTAATCTAAGAGAAACTCCGTCTCAGACAGCACCTGCCGGCTGTTTCTACAGCATGTTTCGTAACTCACTGAAAACTTAAGTTGAACAATGAAGGGATTTGGTTGGTGAGTTTTGTGCGGCCCAAAATCCAACAGTTTCTGTTTTTTCGACCGCTCAAAAACCAAGCAGATTGGCACACATGTCCTTCAAGCTTTTGGTTTTTGGGATCCCTCTCAAGAAGCGGGCTAATCGGCATTCGTCAGATTCGGAACAAAAGCTCTATTCTGGCATCCTAATCCTTGGATTTAATAGTCAAAAATTGTACCCAAACGGTGCCTAAAAATATTCCTCATACATCCTACCAAACCCGGGCACGATCGCATACGATCACCTGCGTCAAATGAGAGGGTTGGTACTTGCGAAGCGAAGTCTGCCGAAATCACTTTAAAGCGACGTGGTTCGACTGGGAAGGACGCGGCCAACACTCGCTAGCTACGCTCCCCGCCTCTATTGCGTTCTAAAAAGATTCACCGCATGGCCGTCATCCAGCAAAGGACTACATTGACTACATTTTACATCATCATCATCATCACATGTCATCTCTGCACAGCAACAGCCCACGCAGTCCGCGGAAAATCCTTCGCAACGCTTTCGGCAACAATAATCGATACACGAGCAGAGCATCGCAATACAGACCACAAAAAATGATCAAGAAATCATGGAATGACCATACTGCCGATGGACGGAAGAGAAACATTCTCTTGAATTCGGAATCACGATTGCAACTCCGGTCTTGGGGACGCCTACCTGCCATTCATTTCCATCCGCCGCTCCTAGTCTTGGCAAGAATCAGCTGTTCTGAAATTCCCGAGAACCATACTTTCCCGCGCTCAGAACCTTGTCTCCATTCAGGAATAGCATCTTCAAAAAGCATGCTGCTGCTTAGTTGCTGTACTGGATTGCACCTCTGTCTCGGCCATTGAAGCTGACCTTAACGACACGGCGCCATGAACAAGCACGTTGCAAGTTCAAGAAAGCGCAGAAAAGAGCTCACATTCGGCAATGTAAGCATGCCCTTCATGCCCGCTCTGGGCTAGATGGGGGGCCTTGGCCCTTCTTGGCACACTGTCCAAACATAAACAGCCACGCCCCGTAGCTGTGCAGCCAAGCATAGCCAAGCCGCTCCACATCAGCAGAGCTGGGCTCTGCAGAGGAGGAGGTGGCAGAACGCGCGGTTGGGGAGGGTGGCTCCTACGATCGGAGCTCTCTGAAGCAGGGACTGGTGAGTGGCATTTTCTTGCAAAGAGTTTGCCTGCGCAGAAGCAGATTCGACATCCGCAGCTATTGGACCTCACACGGCAGATGACGGCAGTCTTCGCAAAATTCAGAGCTTGAAAGCTGCTTGAAACGCGCAAATATGCGCAGATGGTATCTAGGCAGCGTGCGGGGCAACCGGCCAGGCCCAGGCAGCATGGCACAATGCCACTGGTCTTTAGAAGCTGTAAAACCAAATTTGGCAAAGGGGTGAGCAGGGAGTTTAATTGAGTCAGCGGTTGAACTCAGCATAGCTTTGGTGTTGTGATGCCCTTCTGCTCTTCTGAGGCGGTTGTCCTTCTGCATCAGCAAAACGCCACACATGCGGGAGCCAGATCAGCAACGTGTGACGCTGAAGTCTAGGCCGCAACCCATTCAACAACTAGGCCTGAGGCCTGGAAGAGCCTAAGCAACACATCCATCGAATCCAAGGCCTGCTATACCTATGCCGTTGAACGAATTCAGGTCTTTCAATGCTGTTCCATGCTCATCTTGACCTCCAGGAATTCCTCCTTGAAAGAGCATTGAACAGCATTGGCCGGACAATCAATGATGCCCACACCTCCAACTTCCCACAACCCTGATAAGGAAGCGAGTCTTTGGTAAATGGCTGTTGGGGAAGCTGAAGGCTGAAGCCGCGCGCTTTTGTCAGGAGCGGGTCAGCTGCCAGCGAGCATCTTCTTCCTTGGTGTTTCAGTGAATCCTAGCGCGCAAATCTTAGCAAGGAAGTTCCTTCTAAGGCGAGACACCGCTGCTCGCTCCAGAGCTGTCGGAGGCTCACCATCTGTTCCTATCCACACTTGACGAACTTTCCGTCAGTTTCGGGACGAGTTTATACACAGCTAGCTTCTCTACTCCAACTGCTCATCCAAAGCGATTAACAAGCAAGTCATTTGCCATCAAGTTCTAGAAGCCCGGCTCTGTCCTTTGCTACGCGGGGCGTTGTCGTCGACCGCGCAGACAGGGGGGGCGAGGGAGCGGAAGTGCCTGGCTCCAGGATACTCCCCCATACCAATGAAGCAATTGGAAGCTAATGAAGCTATTTTCAAGCTACTCCCACCAGGAAGTCAGGAACACCATCCTGTACCTACGTTGGATAAGGGATATGGAGATATGATTTGACAGAAACTCCTGACTAAAGTTGGGTTTCGGCACCAGGTCCAGCAGCGAGTAGTTATAGCACGCACTGCCTAATCCATTCCATAGCCAAATGCCATCTGCAGTGTCTTCGCCTTGCTGTTGAGGTTGGCCTTGAGCCATATCACGATCAGACCTGGGTGAGGATCTGCAAGTGCTTTTCTGCTTTTCATTAGCCTGCTTCAACTTGGGTTGAAATGTGCTGGAAGCTAACCTAAGTTGCCTGCGCTCTCAGCAGCAAATTGCTCCACCTCAAGAGCGAGCAATGTCTTGCTAGGGCTGGGCTACGCAGCTCACAAGTCAAAACCATCTTCCACTGCTTCATGCTGCGCTTGGAAGAACTTTGGCATTCAAGTGCCTGTGAGCCTCCGGTTTCCTCTTGCATCCAGTCCTTTCACAATCTGAACTTTTGCCTTAGTTCCTTGTACACAAATGGGGCAGCAACAAAAAACGTTCCCAAGCTAAGTATCCTTAACATTGTTATTAGCACATTTCCTCTGACAGGGACTTACTCTAGAAGAGCCGTTATCGGTAATTTTCCTCCGGTTATCCGTGAAAGCTTTTTATGAAAGGGACAAAACTTAAGGGGCCCACCAATTCTAAACGGAGAGGCGCGGGGTTATTTTACCGTCTCAAATGTAAGCCGTGCATTTTTCTAGCATTCTGCACAACAGTCCGGTGGCGAAATTCGTGCAGACGGCAGTACCCCTTTGAGATTGATTTCATGTTCCTTCCTGCCCGCGTTGGTCCCAAAAGGTTAGCTGAGGGCCTTTGAGGACACGTATATCCCGGTCCTGGTCCCGCTTGCATGCCCTGGCAAGTATTTGGCTGGCCCGGGCCCATGCTGTGAGTCTGACGTGATTCGGCGATATTCGGCTGTTAGCTGAGCAGCTCCCCTCAAGGAAGGATTCAAGGAGTCTCGGCACGTTTTTGCACTGCTGTAACCCGCAGGCCTTGAGTCCAGGCCCCGTGACGGGGACAGCTTTCTTGCGGGAAAGCCTCAAGCAGAGACTTGCCCGGCACACTTCATTGACAATTGCGATGCTCCCCCAGCCCAGCAGCAAGTGCTGTGAGCCCAGCAACTTCCAAAACTAACAGAGTCAAGGAGCCCCCGGTCCACGCCACGGGCGGAACTTGAGGCGCCTGCACGCTTCGACGCTGCGCTCTAGGATTCGAGCAAATCGTCAATGGTAGTCTCATGTCTCACGTTCTTCAGGTTGATGTGTCTTGCGGAATCTTCTGGACTTTCCGGTGACCGTGTTTCAGGACACAAGCTGCAGGTGAGCAACATGAGCACGAGTTGAAGGTATGAGTGAGGCGCCTGACCGTTGATCGGCAGAGTTGCCATCTTTGAAGCCTCGCTGGCTGGATTTGCCTGACAACAAGGGCAAGTAACCTTTGTTTCTGTTTGTCTTGCTGGCGATCAAACCTTGACCAGGGCAGAACTTTTCAGGTCGCCCGGTTGCTCACTGCAAGCCTTCGGGCGCGCTGGGCAGTAGGCCGCATGGCGCCTGGAACCAAAATATAGGATTCAGTGAACTCGGACACTGCGATGCGCTGGCCAACATAGGAAGGCCGCGCAGCTGGGACGGAAACAAACTGTTGATGCACGGTTTGCGCAGGGATCTCACATTTTGGGAAAACTTCTGTCAATCTTAAGCTAGCAAGGGCATGGGCGTCTCCTGCTGCCATTGGCAGAAACCAGGGTACTCAGCTTCGGAACATGTAATTTGCACTTGAGATGTGCAGAAAGAATGCGGACACCTCCAAGCCCAAATCTGAGCATGCGGCCATCGATCCTCCTCCTCGTCTAGCCTTGCATCGAGGCGCCAACAGGTGCGGGATGGAAGATTTGGGCACAGCACACGGATAAGCGCGAGCCTACATCATGATAAGTGCATATGTTGCCCATGCATCTGCTTACTGTCACAGCCACCAATCTGCATGTTTCTGCCACTGCAGAAAACCCGAGAACCCGAGGCAGCTCCCTGGACAGATATAGTTCCAGGTCTGCTGGTATACTGGACAGTACGGCGTACAGAAATGAGAGTAATGGTGCAACCGGATCTCAAAACTTGATTCGACGGATTTCCTGGACGACAATGTCAAAGACAACTCTCACTGACGAAAGCACGCATTGAACATTGATGCGCTTTTCATCCCAGTATGCGCTTACAGCTGTATAGCCTCTCACGCAGCCGCCGCAGCCGCGGCGAGGTTGGCGGAGATGCAGGCTGCCAAGTTATGCAGGTCGCACGCAATGCAGGGCTGGAAATAAACAGGGTTAAGGCGTTAGCAACAGATGCAGCAGAAGCCCTCAAGAGGCGTGACGAATCTGTTTTCCACACTTGCACTCTAACACCCTGAGCCTCGCGAGCTTGACAGCTGCTTCGCGAATTTTGCGGCGGCTCAAGTTCACCCTGCCGGCAACCATGAAGAGCAGAGAGTGCTTTTGGAATTCAACATGCTCAAAAGATCTGAAGGATGCCTGCAGACTTTTGGATTCGTTGCGTTCCTTGCTCCTGGCTCGACAGCAGGCATCGGCATAGAGCAACTCTTGCTCATTTTGTCCATCTCAACGTCGGCCCTGTCCCGTAGCTCCACGGGCAAACACGATTTCTTTCTTCTGCTTGACTACCACGTGGTCGATGAAACCGACTTTGGCTGTGTATTGCTGGACCGGCTGTTTCAGCAGCAAAGGCTTCTTCTCGTCCGTCTTGTCGATGTTCTTGCATCGATGAATTGGAGTCGTCTTGCACTTCTTCGTGCCCTTCCAAGATTTGGACTTTGCCCGCGCCTCCCTTTCCTTCCAAAACCTTCAATTTTTTATACTCGGTCCTGAGACTTCGGACCTGAATTTTTGCGGCGGTGTGAAATCGTCATGCCGTTCAGCCCCCCATCGCCTCCAATCGCGCCCCATCACTCCATCATGGATCCTGGCCCGATACACCGCGCTCATCGCCACATGATCCTCCGCGCCCCCATCGCCCCATTGCCCATCGCCCCATTGCCCCACCGCACCATCCTTGGCCTTACTCATTCCTTGCTCGCCCCCATCGGTGTATGGTGGACGGGAGGTGGACAGGGAGGGCGGCCGCGAGGACGGGGTGTGGCGTGGTGCGGCGCGGGTGCTGGATGCTGGAGAGGGTCACCGCGAGGACGAGGTGCGTCGCAGTGGGGTGCGGCGGGCTGCTCTCGCAGGAAGGTTTTTGGGTTCCGGGGTTGACCTTGTTGAATGGATTATTTGAAGATTATATAGGGACTATATAGGGGTTGTATAGGGGTTATATAGGGATATGTGAGGATTATGATGGCCTCCCAAGACGCAGCCATGGCACGTGCTAACAAGCACGGGTGCTTAATCCTCACATATTCCCTATCTGTTCCCTATAAAATCCTCGCATAATCCTCTCACGCCGCCGCCACGGGGACGTGGTTCAATTAGACCAAGCACTGGCGCGAGGGACGTTTAAAGATGCTGTCATTTCTTCTTCTTTTCGGCCTTGTACATCTTTGGCTTCTTTTTTAAACCTCCTTATTATTGGGGAAATACACGGTACCACGTCTCCCACCTTTCGTCTCACGGTGAGGGTGCGCCCTCCCCAGTTTAAAAGGAAACTATGTGTTATAAGATGGCGGGGGACCATTGCCAAAAAACAAATTTATGAAATGGGCGAAAACGTCAACTCATGGTAGGGAATCCGGCTTCTAAATAGGGAGGAACCCCCCATTCCATAAGGGGAATCTGAAGGGGGATATCCGAGATGAAGTCGGACGTCTCTGGTTTGTTGCACTTGACCCTGGTTCGAACTTCGATGCACATTTAGTCGCTGGGCCCTATGAGGGTGGCGGTTGCATCGCGCCTCTGAAAAATTGCCTAATGACAGTCTCCTCGTCTATAGATTGTCTATTGGTCATGCTTCAGGGCTGCTATCGTACACAACACGACGTAGACCACTCCTCCCCACCCCCACCCCTCCTGCTGAGTCCGGTCCAAGCGTTGCATTTGCAAAAGCATGGTCAGTGGTGTTGCAGCTCGAAGGCCTAGGTGTCTAAGTCTTTAAGTCTCTGGGGTTCTGGACGTTCAAGTCGTAGGCTCCCAGACCAAGTACTCACCCTCGTCAAGGGTCGGTGTTCGGAGCTATGGGAGAGCCTGCCTTCCCCCTTGGCTGCTCGCAAAGTCAAGCAGCGCGTTGACGACCTTCATCCCTTCATCTCATTATAAGGTTGGAGTCTGCCTACCGCTGTCCTGCCTCGTCCTTCCAGGTCAGCTTTGGCATCCGTCGAAATCGAACTCTGAACCCAACTTGGAATTCTGGCACTGGTCGTTCTTGCGCACGTGGATAGAGGCTTGGTTGATAAGGACACCAGAGGCCAAACCCGGCACGGTCTTTCTCACTCCACACGAGAGCTGGATTTGGCGCTAAAATCCGACAATTCTCTATGCGGAAGCTCAAATTCAAGCCAGAATGAGGAGACTCCACGCCACAGCTGAATCTCGGGCAAAAATTTGAGGATGCCCCATGCGAGAGCTCAATTTTTCTTATTTCGTGTTTCCTTACTTAATTTTTCTTAATCCCCATTTCATATCCAGCGCAAAGCCTGTGCGACATCCCGCATGAATTCTCATCCAGCCCGCGGACTGCACTCCAGCATTTCTACACTGATGCCATCCTTAAAACGAAGCTAGCAACCAACCATCGGTTGGTGCTAACCTAATCTCTGCTAATTGCCCTGCTGCAATGCGCTGCATTATGCTGGATGCATGTGCTCCTTTGGGCTTCTAGATTCGTCTGGACCCGTCCCAGCCTCCACACCGCCCTGCCACTGGCCTGAGGTTTCACTGTAGTCTCTGTTATGGCACTCGCCGAATCACATGCGTGGTTCTCATCTTGCAGGCCCCACAACCACAACGTCAAACCGGTCAAGTTCCGTGAGTCATGACCAGCAGGAACGCCTAAATTAACTCCACTGGGCCACCAACGGCGCAACAGAGCAGCGGCCGCCGGCTTTGGCCTCTGCTGGTAAGTAACAGTAGCGCAAGATAGTGCAAGCCGCCTTGCCTTAGCCTCATTGCGTCGGTAGCAAGTAGCGAATCATGAGTCCAAGGCATGAGTTGGGAGATTCTGGAGACTCTCTGCGACACACAGGTGCAGGGAGCACTTCGACACAGTTCTCTCAAAATTCTCTTGAATAGCGAGGTAAGACTGCTGCCCTCTCTCTCAAGAAATCCAAGAACCACTTGCACATGTCTGCAAAGAAGAGGAAGCTCTTCTTCTCTTTTGTGGCGTATGAAGAAAGCGTTCACGCGTAGAAGAATGTTGCTATGCATGTTTTTGCAACTCCTGCTATGCAACTGTGTTGAAAATATGTAGCGGAATGAACTGCTCGCTTGCGACAATGCTCATGCCAATGCGAGGCATGGCATGGCAACCAGTTGCAAGTACGCCAGTGAAGTGCTTGTCATGTTCCGTGTGACGTCTCACATGCATTTGCATGGCAGACTGTTTGCAGCATGAGGTAAGTGTTGTGCCCGTCTGAAACACATGCCATGCACTACGATAGCAGAACATAAAGACAAGCAGGTATTTGCGTACTCCGCGTGACATGCACCTCAATAACACACGCCGCCGTGCTTCGCATTGGAATCACACACTACTATCAAGTTTTGCTGACCTTCACGCTGATGCTGCCTAGCCATGAGTGTTTTTGCGACTTTCGCCGATTGTAAAGAACTCAGCCGAGTTGCCACGGCGCACGGCACCGCAAGGCCAATTCGGGGACCAGCTGTCGGCCTCAAACTCATCAGGAATGGCTCCTCTGTTGTCAGGCCATTTCAGGCTACTTCACATCTGGGTTCCACACGCTCTGCACGTAGCAGCTCCATGAGACCTGGACAAGAATTTAAAGGAAGTGGCCGTAGTCGGATGCACGTCAGCTGGTGCAATCATGCACCCACTGCTTGTGACCCGAGACCTTTTTCTCAGACGCAGCGCTGGTCGGGAGGCACCGCCGCAATGATATCCTGTGGCTGCAGGCCATCGATAAACCTCGGGGCAGGCAGACGGCACTTCTATACTATAGACTTGCTAGACACCAGAAGCGCGTCGTCAATTGGGGGTTGTCCAATATTCTTTCATCTCGAATTGGGGGCTTGCGCCGTGCTTGCGCGGTGCTTGCGCGAGCTTGCGCGCGCACAGTTTGGCTTACAATGGTTTTCGCGGAGGCTCATCACACAACAA